>CABHPP010001088.1:0-41486 GCA_902168425.1 Peromyscus attwateri | reverse complement strand
GTTTGTATGAGTGAGAATTGTTGAGACCAAGGTTGGAAAAAGCACAGGGACAAATAGCCAAACAAATGGAGCACATGAACTATGAACCAATAGCTGAGATTGTTATAATATAGGACAAGTCAATTATGTATGGTGATATTTTCTTTTGTACCAAAATGTTATATGTTAATAAATAAAGTTGCCTAGGGTTCAGAGCTATCAGCAAGCCATAGCCAGAGTCTGGCGTGGTGGCGCACACCTTTAATCCCAGAACTTGGCAGGCAGAGCTAGATAGATCTCTGTGTGTTCAAGGATATATCTAGTATTGGAGACACAGGCTCCAATGTGTGTCTGGAGGTCTGTATAAACAAGCAGTGACGAGGCAGTCAGGTGGTTGGGCTTACGACCAATGAGAAGGCAGAACAGAATTCTATTTAAAGACGAACGTACAGGAAATACCTCCCTTTTTCTCGGAGAGGTTGCTTTGGCGAAAGACGCTAGCCAGCGGCAAGCAGGTAAGGCTCTTAGCTCTGACCGCTTGGGTTTTTCTCTTTACCTTGGCTTTGTGTTTCTTCTTTAATACGTCTACAATTATGTGTTCCTGTTTTTTGGTATTGCATAATATATTACATTTATACATATATCACAGCTTGGTTATCAGTCACCCTTTGAAAGTTTCCTTAATGTTATAATTTCAGGGGATTTTCTGTGTAACTACTATAAACACATACTTCTAACCTTTGTATTTGTATATATTTATATATCACTTAGACAAAGATCTAAAAGTGAATTACTCATAAATAATTAACATAGTTTTATATTTATAAGAAATTATAATTTAGCTGGGTGGTGGTGACACACGCCTTTAATCCCAGCACTCGGGAGGCAAAGCCAGGTGGATCTCTGTGAGTTCAAAGCCAGCCTGGTCTACAGAGTGAGATCCAGGATAGACACTAAAACTACACAGAGAAACTCTGTCTCGAAAAAAAACAAACAAACAAAAAACAACAACAACAACAAAAAAAAAGAAATCATCATTTGGCTGAGGGGCCCCCAACTGGATCAGGCCCTCTGAATAGTTGAGACAGCTGATTGGCTTGATCTGTTTGGGAGGCATCCATGCAGTGGGACCGGGTCCTGTGCTCATTGCATGAATTGGCTGTTAGGAACCTGGGGCTTAGCAGAGATGCTTGGCTCAGCCTGGAGGGGACTAGACCTGCCTGGACTGAGTCCACCAGGTTGATCTCAATCCTCAGGGGAGTCTTTGCCCTGGAGGAGATGGGAATGGGGGGTGGGCTAGGGGGAAGGGGAGTGGGGCGGGAGGGGGAGAACAAGGGAATCCATGGCTGATATGTAAAATTATATTCAGAGGGCCTGATCCAGTTGGGGGCTCCTCAGCCATTGGTTCATAGTTCATGTGTTTCCATTCATTTGGCTATTTGTCCCTGTGCTTTATCCAACCTTGGTCTCAACAATTATCGCTCTTATAGATCCTCCACTTTCTTGCTAATTGGACTCCCGGAGCTCTGCCCGGGGCCTAGCCATGGATCTCTGCTTCCAGATCCCTCAGTCATTGGTTAGGTTTCTAGCATAACAGTTAGGGTGTTTGGCCATCCCATCAGCAGAATGGGTCAGTTCGGGCTGTCTCTAGACAATTGCCAGCAGTCTATTGTGGGGGTATCTTTGTGGATGATTTCTTTTCTTTTTTTTTTTTTTTGTTTTGTTTTGGTTTTTTCGAGACAGAGTTTTTCTGTGTAGTTTTAGTGTCTATCCTGGATCTCACTCTGTAGACCAGGCTGGCTTTGAACTCATAGAGATCCACCTTGCTTTGCCTCCCGAGTGCTGGGATTAAAGGCGTGTGTCACCACCACCACCACCACCACCACCACCACCACCACCACCCAGCTAAATTATAATTTCTTATAAGTATAAAACTATGTTAATTATTTATGAGTAATTCACTTTTAGATCTTTGTCTAAGTGATATATCAATATATACAAATACAAAGGTTAGAAGTATGTGTTTATAGTAGTTACACAGAAAATCCCCTGAAATTACAACATTTAGGGAAACTTTCAAAGGGTGACTGATAACCAAGCTGTGATATATGTATAAATGTAATATATTATGCAATACCAAAAAACAGGAACACATAATTGACTTGTCCTATAGTATAACTAATTGTGTTACAGATTTTGGTAAGGCAAACCTGATTCCTTATGTACAGTGGAATCTGTAAGAGGCACAATTTACAGAAAGAGAACAAATATGTGAGCATGAAGAATGGGAGGAAAGAGGAGGACAGTGACAATAGGGTCACCAGAGGAAACTTTGCCATAATGGATTTTTTTTTCTGGCACTTTAGCATTGGCTCCATATATCTAGGAATTCGTCATAACCCAAAAAACTATCCAAACAAAATATTGAACTTGAAACTTCACAACATAATAAGGTCAGACAATCAAGCCTTAATTATGAAATGTTACCAACTAAATGCATTCCATGTGAACTTACTGATTACTATTAGCATATCACATTATTAAATCTATTTCTCCCTTTTTAGTATTAAGGAACAATAAAGAACACAAATATTCTAGTGCTAATATGGAAAATAACTTAAAAGCTTTCAGTCAGTGTATTAAGATAATACCAAATTAATTAATTTGCAATATTATTCAGATTATTTTTCCCATTGTACATCTTTAAATAGATATGAAAGTAAAACATAATATCAAGAAATAACAGGTTTAATGATTTATATTGGAAGAAATGTCATAAACACTTATTTGCATAGTTGACTAATAAGATAGAAACTAAGTGTGAAATACAAATATATAGACATTACCAGTTGGTAACTAAGAGTTACAAATAAAGAGCATTAATTTGTACTTTACAAGTATTCTTATTTATTATACTACATATTTATAGTGAGTATAAAAATGGGGCTCAGGAAGGTATACTAAAATTCCTAAAAATCTCATAAAGTTATCTAGTAGAAAAACTAAAATTGAAGTGTTGCTTTCTAACTTGAATACTACTATATGGCTTTCATAATGGGATTCTAAATGGGTTCTCCTTACATCATGAACTAAATGCTTTTGTATGTAAAATTTCATCAATAAAATCAAACATATGTGTAAATACCTCATAGAAATTTGTTGTGGAATTATGAATTACCTTTTTTTAATTTCAGAAGTGATATACTCAGAATCAACTTTATAATTGGGTTTTCTACATTGGTACAAATTTAAAATGATTTTGGAAGTGATTACCTTTACACATCTACATTTTAATTGCACCTATGAAATATAAATATATAGCCATTTTGACTTTCTAATGACTACAATAGAAATGATATGTTGAAGTTTAATTTAACCATATCAGCTTCAATCAGTGAACAGCAAAGTGAAAATTAGATACATGAAAGAAAATAATAAGATATAAATATGATAAAGAAGACAATGTCTAGTTACCCAAATATTCATTTAAGAAACTTCAGTCAAATTTAATGTTTTATAATAATTATATAAAACACAAAAATATGGTCTTCAAAATGTATATGAATCAGATAATTTGTAATCCTACACTATATACATGTAAAACCTCTCTTAATAACAACCATTTCAGAAAGATAATCAACCTTCCACACAGCCTAAAGTGTGAAGAATGAAGAATTAGATAGGAGTCATTAAGTAGTTTTAAGGAACTCATTTTCAATGCTCTTCAGAACTGTACTGGCAGAGATATAAATAAGGTATTCCAGGGAATTCCTCATGAGACTTCTTTTAAAATGAGTATGTTTGGTTACTAATTTATAAGTTTCCAGAAAACTTAAAGCTTCATTTTTAAACTTTGAGAAAACTTATTTTGAGATGCTATAGACCTCCCAAATTATTTTATAAATAAAGCCTAATCAAATTTGTATATCAGTGTTGAGATAGTGTTCCAAATTTCCAACATTCAGTTGCAGACCTCTAAATTGATACTAAAATGTAAAGGTACAATTTTTTTATTAAAAAAAAGTTTTATTAATTTTACATACCAGCAACAGATCCCCTTCTCATCCCTCCTGCTGCTCCCTCCCAGCTTCCTCCCTCAGCCTCCTCTCCAGCTACTCCTCTGAAAGGGTAAAGGCCTCCCATGGAGAGTCAGCAAAGAGCAAAATCTGGTATATTCAGTTGAGGTAGGACCAAGGCCCTCTACCCGACATCAAGTGTAAGCAAGGCATCCAACCATAGGTAATGGGCTACAGAAAGTCAGTTCAAGCACCAGGGATAGATCCTGACGCAACTGCCAGGGTCTCCTCAAGCAGACCAAGCTACACAACTCCATATGCAGAGGGCCTAGTCTATTCCCATGCAGATTCTGTAGCTATTAGTCTAAAGTTTGTGAGTTCCTACAAGCTTGGTTGAGTTGTCTCTGTAGATTTCCCCATCAAAATCTTGACCCCCCCCCCCCCCCCCGCTTGCTCGTATAATCCCTCTTCCCTCTCTTCATCTGGACTCCCTAAGCTCGGCCTGGGACCTGGCTGTGAATCTTTGCATCTGCTTTGATCAGTTGCTGGATGAAGGCTCTATGATGACAGTTAGGGGGAGAGATGGAGTGGGAGAGCAATGGAAGAGACATCTTGATAGAGGGAGACATTATAGGGTAAGGAAGAAACCTGGTGCTGGGAAATATCCAGGAATCCACAAGGATAACCTCAGATTAGACTACTAGCAATAGTGGAGAAGTTGCCTGAACTGGTCTACCCTGGTAATCAGATTGGTGAATATGCTGTCAGCAAAGGTACAAATTCTTAACCCTCTATTAAGTCTTTGGAATCAGTCTGTCCTTTAGAAATAAGAAAAGCAAATCTGTGGTTCTTTATATATTCTGGAAAAAATAACTTATTTTCCAAAACATAGTCTACTGAAATAGAATTTTTAGTGTCATCAAAGAAGATGACACATTTTAAATGGAAAAATAAAGATCATTGGTAATATATTTATTTTGCTAGCACTTGTTTTCAAGGCAAATTATTAAGAATAGAGAAGCTAATGTTTCATGGATAATATTCTAAAATAAAAGTCAATATACATATGAAAAAGTGAAAAGTGTGATTTTTAGAGACTTTGGAAATACCCACCTTTATAGAATACAAAATACACGGGTTCAGGAAGAAGCTATAAGTACAAATGGAAATGTGGAGAAATAGGAGAATTTTTAAATAAATCACTTCTTTTTCCTAAATTCTTATTCTAATTGTCACAAAATAAATATATGATAATTCATCAAGATATCACCATTGTTTTTTAAACTGCACAATAGTCATCTGATTATTATAATAAATAATTCAGTACAATAAAATATGGATATTGTTCATTCAGTATGCATTCAAAGATATTTTGTAGTTACATGCTGTTTTTTCCACATATATTTATTTTGTTTTATTATTAATTTAAATATAATCATTTAGTTTTCCCCTCCTACTTCTATCCCCTTGATACTCTCCTTCTTCCCTCTCAAATATATGGAATAATTCTCTTTAATTATATATGTATATATATTATGAATAAATAATATAGATGTATTAATGTAAATATAAATACATATATAATATATGTGCGTGTGTGTGTGTGTGTGTGTGTGTGTGTGTGTGTAGATTCAACCTGTTTGGTCCATTTTACCTGCATGTATATTATTTTACGGCTGACCATTTGTGAATGGATAAACTTTCATAGGCTTGTATAAGACAAATTCTCCTTTCTGGAGTTTTAATTACCTGTAGCTCTTCATATAGAAATAGCAATCCATGAGCTTACCCCTATCTATGTTAGTATGTCAACTGATGCTACAATCAGTCTTATTTATACAGCTGCATTGTTAGTTTATGGGTGTAACATCCTTGCTATAACTAGAAGACACAATCTTGCAACATATTTCCTGGCCCTATGGCTCCTAACAATCTTTTTGTCTTCTCTTCTGAAATTTTCCCTAAACCTTGAGTATAGGTAGGGGTTGTAGTGTAGCTTTATCAAGAGGATTTTAACATACATAATATAATTTTAAGCTTATATTATAGTATATATAAAATATATTTGATGACGAAAAATGCTGATGAATAGGTTATAACAATTTTCATGTATTTTTCCTATTTGATTTTTAATGACAATGGGAGAAGGAGAAGTTGGATTCTTTGTGTATACTTTAAAAGATTTATGTAACAAATTAATAGATAGCAAAACTTTTCGGCAATCCGAATAAACCATGTATTTGCAACATTTTTACCTGTTTAGTTAAATGACTTAACTAGTGCATGCCCAAATTTTCCTAAATTAAAAACGAGAAATATAATATAAATATAAATAAAATTTCATGCTATTTTAGAATGACTGTAAGACAATTTTCCATTTAAATATCTTAATAATAGAATCTATAGTCAATAAATATTTTATAAGTGATAGGGTGATAGGTATTAATGTCAGATATATTACTTGGGGAAATATACCAGCTATATACAAAGCTTGTGGAAATAAAATAATCGTCTTTATTGTTTCATCGCTGAATAACCATATTAACAGAAAAAACGTGGCAAAATAGGTAATATGAAAATAAATGGGGGCTGAGAGATGGCTCAGAGGTTAAGAGCACTGACTGCTCTTCCAGAGGTCCTGAGTTCAATTCCCAGCAACCACATGGTGGCTCACAACCGTCTGTAATGAGATCTGGCGCCCTCTTCTGGCCTGCAGTCATACATGCTGCATACATAAATAAATAAATAAATAAATCTTTAAAAAAAAAAGAAAATAAATGATAAACAAGATAATATATCAGAAATTCTCAAGAAAAATTTAAAGCTATTAAATCTTGACATCTATGATTGAATGTTATTTTTAGTATCAATTATTACTATTATTACTATTATTATTATTATTATCATTTTGCACTTCCCTGACCATAATATTAACTCAATTTTATGTTATCCATTATGAAGTACTTTTTAAGGTCTTGCTTGAAATTTAAAATGGAATATATATAAATCATGAAAACAATTCTGTAAGTATGAAAGCTAAGTTGACATTATGGTAATAAAACAATTTTCTGTTTTCTCATCACTAAAATAAGAATAAACTTATTCTTAGGATCTTCTCCACAGATCCTAAAATTAAATTGAATTTCTTGCCATTTTTGATGACTAAACTGTAGTGGGTAGCCATTCCAGCTTTGACCTGGAAGTTCCAACCCCCATTGAGGCTTCCATAATGGTCATGCCTACAAGGAGGGGCTGAGAGAGGATGCTGAAGACCCGAGTTCTGGATGCGGGGGCTCTCTTGGTTCCTGGACCCTGGACGCTGGAGGTAGTCCAAGAGAACTCCGCTGGACTACGCTACACCTTTCCCAGACTCTGCAACCTACCTATCCCTTCATTTGTAAGTTATGCCCCTAAATCAACCTCCTTTTTAACTACATGGAGTGGCCTTAATAATTTCTCCAATACTAAACATTAAATAACTTCTAGAAAATAAAAAACTTTAATATTCCACATTAATTAAGAAATATTGACATTTATGCTAAAGAATATGTAAGATGAAGCTGAAACATCAGTGATGATCTCCTAGGTAAACATATAGAGTCAAATCCATGAACAATTACAATGTTGTAGAGGAAATTTGGGTATTAAAACCTGTGTTTAATAACATTTAGATGGCGATAAAAGAAAAAAATTGGAGAGGATCGTACTATTTATTTTTTAGTACAACGTGGTAAGTAAAATTTGATTGTAAACTGTAAAGTCTACATGGCAAAGGACACCATCATTCAGACAATGCATCAGCCTACAGAATGGGAAAATATTTTTACCAACTATATATCTGATAGATGACTTGTAACTGGAGTTTTCTCCAGTCCTGCCCAGGCCTACGGACCCAACAACTGCTCATAAAATATCACTCAGAAACTTATATTAATTAAACTGATGGGCCATTAGCTCAGGCTCTTACACTTAACTCAGCCCATTTCTGTTAATCTATATGTCATCACGTGTTCTGTGACTTTATCTGTTGCCTTTACATGTTGCTCCCTGGACGGCAGGCTGGCATCTCTAACTCTGCTTCCCTGTTCCTCCAGTTCTCTTCTCTGCTAGTCCTACCTGTACTTCCTGCCTGGCTACTGGCTAATCAGCATTTATTTATCAATCAATCATAGCAACATATTTTTACAGCATACAGGACATTACATAGCACTTCCCCTTTTCTGTTTTTTTTTAAGGAAGATTTTAACTTTAACATAGTAAAATTATATATAACAAAACAATTATTAAGCAAGAGTTACAGTTACAATATTAAAGAAGATATCCTATCTATCCTATATTGGTGAGTCTAAGGTTTCATATCTAACTTATCTTTTATCGTAACTGAGGAAATTATAACTATCTAGTCTTCAACTACATCAAAGACCCCAGAAGGATATAATGTTACCTGAGTAATGGTAGAAGGATACAAGCAACTTTCAGGAATCTTGTGAGAGTAGACAGAGACAGCTGATAGCCTGGACAGTCATCCAAAGTTTTTCTTTAAAGTTGGGGCATCTGTCTTCAACCCACAGGTCTATAGTCTCTCAGTCACTTTTCTCTGTGTCCTGTAGAATGTCTGGCAGTTTCCTCTGCAAAGCAGGAACCTGAAGGACCATTTCACCAAGCAAAGTCCAGTGGTCACCTTCCTATGGGTCCTGCATGTCTAGTCAATCAAGCAGTCCAGGCAAGAACAATTTCTTGCCCAAATGGCTATTTTTGCCAAGGTGAAGATGAACTCCATATGGAGTGTCTTTGATGCCCATCCTCCTCTCTGAAGTAAATCGGTACTGCCAGGAGCAGACATGTCTCACTCTCCAGAAAGTCTAAATTAAAAAAAAATATTTTAAATGCCATATTCTGTAGGTCTTTGAAGTGTTTGAAGACTACCTACCTAACTGAATTATATCTATGTATACCTAGAAAACTTAACTAATATGACTGTAAGTGTTATTATCATAGATGACTAACTATTAATCTATTTCTTAATTATCCATTACAATTTAAATGAGTTACATAAACATAATACCTCAAACAAGAGTAGAAATATATATATATATACACAGTATAGCAAAATTAAGTTTAAACTTATATCAGTAAACCAAAAACCATAGCAATGTAAAAAAAAATTACACAAGTTGTTGCTCTTTAAAAGTAGGTTCATTAATCTACCCTTTTTTCCTATCATATCTATATCCAATATATCTATATCATATCCCCCTTTCTTCTTTTAGAAATATATTGTATTTATAATTAACTTTTTTTTTTAGCAATATGCTTGGGTTTAGAGAAGGAGTGAGCCAATTCCATCTCCAAAGCCAGCTTGGTATATTTGGGAATTTGGGCATAGCTTTTCTTATTACTTCCTGCTGGATGGGGGCACTGTATCTTATGGGGACACAAAGAAAATTTTAGGCTTAAGGGGTAGTCTGTGAGGCTGTATTGTCTGAGCCAGTTTCCTTGAAACCATTCTGGATGTTGGATCATGTGGGCCATGGTGTCATCAGAGAACTTTCAGGGGGTCTTTGCTGGTCAAACCTGATGTATCTTAATCTGGAACAAATCCATAGACTCTGGCTTTCTGTGGAAACAAAAGCAGAGCCTCTTTTACAAAGCAACTTATCCTTAGATCCAAATTTTGAAGTCAAGGTATCTTTAAAATATAATTATTGGCTTAAGTCAATAGCTTTTACAATCAAATGTCTTTCTGCAGTTAATAATATCAAAGACAACATAATCCAGATTTTCTGTGTGATATCCATCTTTACACAGCTTCATTTTTATACTACCTTTACTGTCTCTTTAAAGACTTTATTTTTAAAAACTATATTTCTTTATATAACTGCATATATTTTTTCTCTCTTTCAAGCCTACGTGTATTTTTACACACATTGTAAACTATTCTAACTGAATCTGCCTTATTGTGAACCTATTGCTTTAAACTGCAACATTTCTAAGACTGAAATGGCAGCTGTGGCTGCAGGCTCTGCCCCCATCAGCTTCCCAACATGGCAGTGGTACAGTTTACCTCCAGCTCTGGGTCTGGAGCCATGTGTACCATCAACTATCAGAAGCAGTTCTCTCAAAGCAGTTCTATCAAAGCAGCACGTAGCCCAGAAACCTCTTTTGTGTGTGTGTGTGTGTGTGTGTGTGTGTGTGTGTGTGTGTGTGTGTTAGTAAAGGCTAAATCCACCATGCAGCAGCAAAATGTACTGCTTGCAGACACCTTATTCCTGCCATACCGCAAGTCAAGCGCACAGGCCAGGAACCTGCCATAGTAACTCAAACCTGCAGGCTGCTGCTAACTTGAGAGAGACAACTAGGAAGCTGTTTTATGCTCCGTTTTGGAATCTTCTTTCTCAGGTTTTAGGTGGAAACTTTTGCCAACCCATTGGGCACCATTTGTAGCTGGAGTTTTCTCCAGTCCTGCACAGCCCCACAGACCCCATAACCGCTTATAAAATAATCACTCAGAAACTTATATTAAACTGCTGGGCCATTAGCTCAGGCCTACCATTGACTAGCTCTTACACTTAACTCAGCCCATTTCTGTTAATCTATATGTCATCACGTGTTCCATGGCTTTACCTGTTGCCTTTACATGTTGCTCCCTGGACGGCAGGCTGGCATCTCTCACTCTGCCTTCCTGTTCCCCCAATTCTCCTCTCTGCTAGTCCTGCCTATACTTCCTGCCTGGTTACTGGCCAATCAGCGTTTATTTATCAATCAATCATAGCAACATATTTTTACAGCATACAGAACATCCCACAGCAAGGATTAATATCCAAAGTATAAAGAACTCAAAACACATGATAACAAGGAGACAAATAAACCAATTTTTAAAAATGATGTACAGATCTAAACAGAGAATTCTCTAAAAAGGAAAGTCAAATGGTTGAGAAACATTTAAAAAAAATTCAACATCGTGAGTCATCAGGTAAATGCAAATCAAATCTACTTTGAAATTTCACCTTACACCCAACAGAATGGCTTACTTCAATGATACAAGTGACAGCTCACACTGAGGCAGATGTGTAATAAGAGGAACACTCATCCATTTTTTTGTGGGACTGCTAGTTTGTATAGCCACTATGGAAATCAGTGTGCAGTTCTTCAGGAAGATGAGGATCAATGTACATAAAGATTTAACTATATCACTCTTGGCCATATATTCAAAAGTTATTTCATCCTACCTCAGAGACACTTGTTCAAACATGTTTATTGCTGATCAAGTTATACTGCCAGAAATTTTAAGCAACCTAGCTGTCCCTCAAAAGAATAAAGAATAAAGAAAATGAGTTGGGTCTATACCATAGAAATGGAGTAATACTCAGCCATTCTAAAAATACAATCAGAAATTTTAGTTAATAGAGAGAATTAGAAAATATTCTAAATGATTCTGCATGAGGTATCTCAGACCCAGAAAGAGAAATATGGTATATATTGATTATCTGTGTATATTAGCTCTTCAGTCCTTGACAACCAAGCTACAATCCCTAGAAACATAGAGTTAAATATTAAGTTAGGGAATGGGGGAAGAGATACATCTCATTAGGAAGGGAAAGATTATCAATAGTAAAGGAGGGGCGAAGGTAATGGAACAGGAGGATCGAGTGGGAAGGGGAAGGAAGAGTGAAATGAAGGATGGAACACTGAGAGAAATAGCCAAAATTAAGGGACATTTAAGCAGTAGTATTGAAACCTAAGACAGTGGAAGATTTCTAAATTATTTACATATACAAGGGTGACCTAACTGTAATTGCCAAATAATGGGGAATACCTAATCCCAATTGGCAATCTCTTGCCACTAAGCAGAACTTTCAGTACTGGGACTGGATTATATACCGTTAAATTGTTGGCCAAAGGGGTCCCATGAACATTCCCCCCAAAACCCTGGCTGGTATGGATGCTCTGGACAAACTGATGGAAAGGATCCATTGCTGACAAAAACTAAACAACTCATTGAATATGGAGAAGAGCAACAGGTACCTGCATAGAGCTCTCATCCCTATATTCTAGCATCTTCGTTACAGGAAGGTACTCTGTCTGCATGTTACCAAAAGAGAAACATAAACACCACACAGCTACAAACCCTTGAATCAACCAATGTTGTCGTTCCTGCAACATATGCTAGTCCAATGGTGGCATATATCTTGTGAGAGTAACCAATCAATATCTGATATAACTTGTGACACATTCCATGAGCTGGAACCCATGTCTGACATTGCTTGAGTGACCAGGAACCTGAGACTAGATATCCCTTGCAACATATGGAAAACTAAATTCTACTGTTCTTTAAACAATATGGCAATACAATGATTCCTAATAATATTCTGGTACACATATAGATCTCAACTGTCCTCAGCCATCATTAAGAGAAGCATCCTTCTGCAGAAGATTTGGAAATGTGAGAGTCAGAGGGTATTGAGGAAACCAAGAATAAAAGGTCTTCTAAATAAACATGATGAAAGAACATTGGAGCTCAAAGAGACTGAGGTAGCATAAACATGGCCTACACAGGTCTACATTAGGTCGTATGCACATGTATTATGACTTCCAGTTTACTGTTTTTTATGATTCTTGAGTGTGCTAATAAGTGGTTTTCTGATTCTTGTGTCTTTTCTTGGGCACTTTTTCTTGTTTGTTTGATTTGCATGATCCTGATATGTTAGCTTTTTTATTTTATTATATTATACTTTATTATTATCCATTATAAGTTTGTTTTCTAATGAGAGACAGAAATGAATCCAGATAGGAGGGAAGATGGTGAGGAACTGGAAGAAGTAGAGGGATGAGAAATTCTAATAAAGATATCTTCTGTGAGAAAAAGATGTATTTTCACAAAAGGAAAAATTATGAATTTGGGCATATGCTTATAATTTACTATAGCAAGGCTGTCATAATATTTCTTTGAATCACTGTTTTGTATCTCCTACGGTGTGAATATATTTATGCTTATTAAGGTTTTGATGACTTGAATGTTGACCAATGAAAATGTTCATCTTTTAAATGTCCCCACAACCAATACTGATGACTTGAGTTGGTTTCCAGAACTTAAAATGTAAAGAAAACTTTTGCCTAAAATTTATCTACTAAACTCCACACATATATTATGGTGTGTGTGCAAACATGGATGCAAAATAATTTAATTAAATATAAAATAATATTTTGATGAGAATAAAATATTTAATTATCAATATTCAAACTATGCTTTAGTTAAAATTAGATGTGTGTTATACTGAAATTTATCTGAGAACTTATTTTGTATAGTGAAATATTTATATCTATTCAGTTTATAGTGAAAGAAATAAGCATATATGTACTTTAAAGTAAAAATTCTGATAATTTCTTACCACCATAATGGCACATTTAGTGCTTAATGTCTACTTAAACTCATGTAATTATGTTTCAGTAATTAGTGACTTCCTTCAGCTGGCAATTAAAAACAAAAACATTATAAAAAACAAGCCACATGTGTATTGCTTGTTTTATATGTTTTATGATAGTATACAGTAATTTGTAATGGCATTTTTTGCAGAATTTGTCCACAACATTCACTTCAGTTTCAATTTTAAAGTATGCATGTGTATATGCCCATGGACATTTTTTTTTTTGGTTTTTCGAGACAGGGTTTCTCTGTGTAGCTTTGCACCTTTCCTGGAACTCACTTGGTAGCCCAGGCTGGCCTTGAACTCACAGAGATCCGCCTGGCTCTGCCTCCCGAGTGCTGGGATTAAAGGTGTGCGCCACCACCGCCTGGCAAGGACATTTTTATTTTATGTGATAGTATATATTCAATTATCTTTTGTCATATCTCACTAAAATGAAGATACTAAAATTCAATTTTCGACAATTAATTTTGATTTATATATAAGAAGCTGTATACAATAATCTTCTGGCATCCAAGAGAAGTCTTTTTGGAACTTTACACAAATAACAATCTTCAAATATGATTAGTCACTTATGATAAATGATGTAGAATCGGAATACTTGTTGGTTTGAATCTTGGTCATCTGTTAATAGAACTGTTTGGGAAGGATTAAGAATTGTCACCTTGTTGGAAGAAGTATACTACTCAAAGTAGGCTTTGGGGTTTCAAAAGCCCATGCCAGGCCCAATCCTCACCCTTCCTCTCTCTTTGCTTGCTGTCCACAGATCAGGATGTTTGGAAATAGATGGAAAGGGATGCTATTTTCTGAGAAGGAGAAAGTGACAATATATTTGGTGTTGCTTAGGATAGTCCTGGTTTACACACTCACTCTAAAATATGATTGGGCTCCATATTCAAAATGTATAGTTATCCTGGAAATGAAGAATATTTTTATTGACAACTACATTTGAGATGCTTTTTAAATATCCATGTGGTAATGTGCAGGTCACAAATATTGGTCTTCAAGGTAAATTCTAGGAAGGAAATATAACTTTTTGAGTTGTAAGCAATAGTCTGCTATTATTTTATTTTTCAGTAGAAATTATTAGCTCTACAGATTAATGCTTTTCTCAATTTAACCATTGTTTTAAACTTCTTTGAACTTTAAATTTAAATAATAATTTGCCATTTTATAAAGAAATTTTAACTTCCATCTTTGAGTTAATCCAAAGTAAAAGTGACTAAAATATTTAAGAACAAAACGCAGTTATTTAATAATACAGTTATTAATGTAAGAGCAGTACTATCGGCTTAAGTTTTGAGAGAATGTCATGTTATCATATCATTAACTGAAATTACATTATGATTAAAATAAAGACTTTATGAAAGCCTCATTTCCCACAGTTATGCAAATGAGAAAGGCAATAATTCAGTAAGGAAACAAGAACATAGCAGTCAGATTACACTGGGTCATTCGTATAATTTGCCATCTAATACTGAGTCATTAACCCTCAAATAACATACGTGCAAGTAGCATTAAACAGATGGAGCATATTATATTTATGTATTTTCTTGTATATAAATAACAAAAAAAAGATGATACTGTGTTGAATGTCAGGTCCAAAACTACCCAGACTCAGCAACAGGCTTGATTCACTTTAATAGAAGTCCTATGAGGAAGGCAGTTTGCCTTCATCTACCACTGCAGACATTCAGAGGCTGTGTTCAGAGACAAACCTGGTAATGGAAACATTTATGGCTTTCCCAGTTTTGGGTCTCATGAGACTAATGGAGGGCTGACTTTGTGAAAATAGACCTTCAGCATCCTGGGGTGATAGTAATTTGATTGAAACTTGTTCAGCATCAGATCTGTACTTCTTCATGATACAGCTGGCTTCAGCTGATTTTTATTCTGCTGAAAGTGCAACTTTGCTCTTTGGGGCCAGATTTTCTGCCTAATACTGTGGAAATCCGAGAACCCTGTCTGTAAACACTGACTTGTTAGTGACACAGGTTTCCACCATGGTGATCCAGGTAGGAAATTTCACATTAAGTCCCTGCTGTTAATTCTCTTACCTTTCTGCTCTGTGTGATGCAGCTTGGAGTTGAGAGAGTGCCATGTAACAGCTAACAGGTTTTTTTTTCTGCCTTCTTCAAAGTTGCATTTTGTAATTATGTTTTAGTATGATAAATACAATGCACTATGGTCTTTTATCTGACTTCAACATTTTCTTTGCTGGTTATTTGGTTTCTGAATGTATGTTTATATTTGTTTGTCTGTGAGAGGATCATTCCCAGCTTCTGTATTGTTTGTCCCTCCTGACATTTCCTACATTGTATTAATATTCAGAATTTCTGCTTTTACAAAACACCCATTTAAAAGTTACTACTTTATTAATATGCTAAATGTACTCACTTTAAAACTAAGTCCATAAGAAGACATGATCTTAAAAATATTTCTTTTAGTTTGGAGGCAGATGTGTTGTCATATTAATATAATTAATTTGAAATACAAATTAATTGTGATAATTTCAGATTAGGAATGAACTCTGGCTGGCTATGTGGGCATTGATATTACTGTGTAGGATGGGATTCATTAACAGCTGTTTCATTTTTTCTAATACTGCAAAGAACATTTCAAGTAGAAATAACACAACAAAAAATGTTCTTTATTTGTGATGAAGTGTGGCCTCGTGGATAAAAAGTATAAAAATAGAAAGAAAAACATCCTGGGATTTAGTTTCCTTTTATCTGCTCTTTCTTTATTAAGCTATTACTTTGTCTTTTCATGGATATTGTACATGTAATAAAATTTTGTTAAGTGAATTAGTTGGTTGACATTCATAATTTTATATAATCATATAACTTCTATCTTATTCAACATAAACAACTTTTACCTCAATATGAAAAGCTTGTTTATTTTTCCATTTTATATTTTCTTTTCTTTTTTTTTTTTTTGGTTTTTCGAGATAGGGTTTCTCTGTGTAGCTTTGCGCCTTTCCTGGAGCTCACTTGGTAGCCCAGGCTGGCCTTGAAATCACAGAGATCAGCCTGCCTCTGCTCCGGAGTGCTGGGATTAAAGGCGTGCGCCACCAACACCCGGCTTATATTTTATTTTCTGCTCCTGCTCTTGATCCTAAAAAAATGTATTTTATTTCAATTATGAATTTTTCTAACATACTCTGTGTAGTCATTTTCTGCATAAGGGTTTAGTCAACAGAGACTGCAGATTTATATAGCATTGAGCCCATGCAATTTTAATGGAGGTGAACATTCATATTTCTTAGTTAAGAAACAGTTACTGTAAGATAGATCAAGGCATATTTATGTATGTTGTAATGCTGATATAGACACAGCTGTTGTGCATAATGTAACTTATATGAAAGTCAATTTGGCAAAGTGTATCTGGAAGTTTAGCTTATAAAGGTTACTGGTTTGTGTATCTGTAGCAGGAACCTTAAAAGTTCTTATTAATAAAATCAAACCTGAAGCCAGTTATTGGGGTGAATGCTGAAAGATCAGAGAAGTAGAACAAGCCACAGCTACCTCACCTCGCCAGTTCCTCAGCTGATCCTGTTTCCTCAGATTGGAAGCTTCTCAGTCCTCATCCAGAATGAATCTCAGCTGAACTGCTGCTCCAAAGCCTGAAAGCTTCACCAGCCAAATGCTTAACCAGCCAAATGCTGCTAGTTTCTGATCTCCACGCCTTATATATCTTTCTGTTTTCTGCCATCACTCCCTGGGATTAAAGGCTCACTTCTTGGGATTAAAGGCGTGTGTCACCATGCCTGGCTGTTTCCAATGTGGCCTTGAATTCACAGAGATCCAGAGGGATTTCTGCCTCTGGAATGCTAGGATTAAAGGCATGTGCTACCACTGCCTATCCTCTATGTTTAATATTGTGGCTGTCCTGTTCTCTGACCCCAGATAAGTTTATTAGGGTGCACAATATTTTGGGGAACACAATACCACCACATGTATCGACAACACTGTAGTTTCTTTTGCTATTTTATGGAGTACTGATTTTTTTAAAACATATTTACTGTAGGGTGGTATGCTGTACTATGCACACACTATTCTCATGAATGTAATAGTGTCTAACTAGATCACAACAAGAAGACTCATGGTCTAACTTGTATCATCAAAATTTGTGTAAGAAGTTATGATGTTCTGACAATGACAAACCTAGTGAGCTATATATTTTCCTAAAAAATATCCATATCATTAGGCAACATGTAACATGTATGGTCATATGTATTCATTTTTTCACTTTTTATAATATTGTTTGTACACTTGTATGTATTTATATTTTGATTTTTATATACAAAGACAGACACTACAGATATGGAATATTTTTTCTTTCATAGTCACTGAATAAATTTTGAATTGGTTTTAATTTTCAACTTCCTTAGTGAGTGAATGCAGGATCTTGATGACAGATTTAAACTGTTATATTCAGAAGTCTTATAGGGAATATTGCTTTATAATTTCCCAGTGTTATTTCATTAGATTTTGGAAAAAATTCACTGCTGGCTTCAGAAAAACTGTTGAGAAGCATTTCTTGTTTCTCTTTTGTTTAAGTACTCTTCTAAGATTGGTTTATGTCTTCACATTTTACTGAATTCACAGGCCAATGAAGCCAGAAAGAGCTGAAGTTTTTAACTGAAAATGGTTTTATTTGAAATAGATTTTTAAAATTTCATAGGAAGCTTACTTTTGGTAATATGTATCTCTTAATTTTTTTATATTATTTAGGTTGTCAAATTTATTTGTATACATTTTTATACTATCTTTAATAATTTGAAGTTTTATGGATTTGCTTTTTCTCCCATTTATAAAGTGAAAAATTGCATTTATTTACTAATGTGTGTGTGTGTGTGTGTGTGTGTGTGTGTGTGTGTGTGTAGAACCTTTCATACTGTAACATGTAAGTAGTTCAGAGAGCAACTTGCTGTATTTACACTTCTCTCCTTTTACTCATGAATTGAATGAAGGGTTTGAAGATTGCCAGCAAGTGCCTTTATCCCCTGAGCTGTCAAATGATTCCATTGTCCCCTCATATCCTTTTATGTTAGTTAATTGGGCTTTCTTTTACTTGAAAATATTGACAAGATTGTATTTTTATCATTTTATTGCTATTTCAAATAATTAGTTTTGTTTAATTTTTCTCATTTTTATCACTTTGCTTCCTTCTCCATAGTATTGTTTTTAACCTAAAATTAATTAATTCTTATATGACAATATCATAAATAAACATATCTTATATTTAAGAGCTATATTTTATCAGTATAGGGATTAAAATTTATAAATATTTCTCTAAATATTACCTTTAACCATATAAATTTATTTTTATTTAATTGCAGTATATTATGAAAATATTCATATGATTTGAACCTTATGATGATCATTAAACTTGTTTTAGAAATTACATTATACACACATTTGATAAATAATTTCATGCAGAAAAATCAAGATACTTAGAATCTGAGACTAAACTCATTATTTATAGACTATTTTATTAATGTAAAAAGTACAAGGAAAATCAAGAATATATTAATTGAATAATACTTAAAATAAAACATTATTTTTTGTTGGTGTTGTTTTCTATAAATATCTAACAAATCGAAAGACTTAATATTGTTATTGTATATTTTAGACTAGGTGATTGCTTTAAGACTTAGATACTGAGATCTTACAAATTTATATCCTCTAAAATTATACTATGTCTTTTATGTTATCAGTGACACATTTACTTCACATTTAGTGATGCTTAGATGGAAGCATACCTTTCTGTCTGGTTGGTATAAACAAGGCAAGAGATGCTACAGAGCGCAAGTGTTATTAATACTATTCTCTTTCTCTCCACAGCATCACTGAGAAGCCAAGCTCATCTCCCTTTCATTTTTTTTGTTTTTTTTTTACAATCTTTTTTCTTCTTTTCTTTTCTTTTTTTTGAATTTATTTTATTTTACAATATAATTCAACTTTACACATCAGCCATAGATTCCCCTGTTCTCCCCCCTCCTGCCCTGCCCCCCGCCCCCCAGCCCACCCCCCATTTCCATCTGTATTGCATTGATTTTCCACAGATCTCAGCTGTGGGGAACTACTTTAGCAGATATATTTCTTATTACTTCTTATATACTTCTTATATTCATTCCATCTTCTTAATTCTTATTTAAACTTACATTTACAACTAGTATCTTTACCTCTTACAAGCTTATTACTGTATGTTTTAGGACTACCTTAGATTCTTCTTGCAAGCTTATATTTTTAAAGGAACTCTATGGATCTATTTTACAAACTTATATAGGGCTACCATTAGCATATATTTAACTTAGTAAACACCTAAAGATTTCTTAACACAGATCTAACAAGACAGAATTTTTACAAACTCATATATCTTATTTTCATCTTTTTCTACTTCTTACTCTTAATTATTATCACTATCTCTATTAGAAAGATTCTCTTAACTAGACAGAAAGTACGTACATCATTTCTAAAGTTTAGAGCTTATAGTCAACACCCACAACAGCCCTTCCACAGCTCCTTCAGAGAAACCCCTCTCCCACTGATTCCACTCTCACCCTGCACGGTCCCTTCCCCCCAGATGCAGAGCCCCAGACATCCCAGGCTGCTCTGCTCCTCTGCTAGCTGCCTTTGGAGGTAGGGGCTTTCTTTCTCCCCAGATCTGCCTCAAACTCTTAGCAGCTTTCACAGGTCATGCATTTTCTGGAGAGGAATTTGTCCCTTCTATTTCTTCAGATGTTGGTGTGGGTTTATCTATTGCCTGAGTTTTCATGGGTGTGTTTAGCTTCTTTAGACTGGATTTTTCCTTCTAGTTCTTTCTGTAAGGCTGGGTTTGTGGATAGGTATTGATTAAATCTGGTTTTATCATGGAATATTTTGTTTACTCCGCCTATGGTGATTGCGAGTTTTGCTGGGTATAATAGTCTAGGCTGGCATCCATGGTCTCTTAGTGTCTGCATAACATTTGTCCAGGACCTTCTAGCTTTCATAGTCTCTATTGAAAAGTCTGATGTTATTCTGATAGGTTTGCCTTTATATGTTACTTGGTCTTTCTCCTTTGTAGCTCTTAATATTTTTTCTTTGATCTGTATGTTTAATGTTTTGATTATTATGTGGCGAGAGGACTTTCTTTTTGGGTCCAGCCTATTTGGTGTTCTGTAAGCTTCTTGTATCTTCATAGGTATTTCTTTCTTTAGGTTAGGAAAATTTTCTTCTATGATTTTGTTGAATATATTTTCTATGCCTTTGAGTTGGTATTCTTCTCCTTCTTCTATCCCTATTATTCTTAGGTTTGGTCTTTTCATGGTGTCTCAGATTTTTTGGACGTTTTGTGTTACGACTTTTTTATCTTTAGTGTTTTCTTTGACTGACGAATCTATTTTCTCTATTGTGTCTTCAGTGTCAGAGATTCTCTGTTCCATCTCTTGTATTCGGTTGGTTATGCTTCTTTCTGTAGTTCCTGTTCGTTTAGTCAGGGTTTCTATTCCCAGCATTCCCTCAGCTTGTGTTTTCTTTGTTGTCTCAATTTCTTTTTTTCATTTTTAAATTTCATTTAAAAAAAAATTCATTTTTTTAAAGAAAAATCTCAAGAGTCTGTCTACTTTTATGCATTCTCTTTCATTGCTGTATAATTTCCTTTGTTGTTGTCTATACTTGTTTTCTTTGGAAAAAAATGGTGGTGGCTGTAGGGCACTGTCAGGATAACTTTATCCATTGGTAGTTCATTATGCTTGTGTGAAGATTTCTAATCACTTAGAGACAGCTGATTTTATTTATACATTTTTATGGAACCTAACACTATTGGCTTAGCTTATTGAATTCAAGTAATTTATCTTTGGTAAGAATAGATATACATTTTTAACAGAATTTTATTACCATTTGAGGATAAATGTTAGTCAAAATAATCATGTGTTTGAAGATGATGGCATGAAAAATCTGATTTATGACAGTTATTTGTGGGATATACTCTTCTGTTTGTATGTGAGAAAACATAGAAGAAAAATACAAAGAATAGTTTTGTCAGATAGTATTTTTGCCTACCAAGTAGAAGATTGTAAACTTTTAAATTTTTTCTGAAAAACAACTTTTAAATTTTCCTAAAAAAATATTGAAGGTTACAATCTTCCAAAAATAAAACACAGTTTAGTGGACAATACCATTAATACCATTGATTGTTTCAAGGGTTTCTATAACAAAATAATTAAATGAGGATGACACAGTGTGTTTATGAAATTGTTTATTCAAAACTGTTATGTTCCTGAATTATCTCTTGCCTGACAATTCAAAGCAAATTACTGAATGTATAGACAGTAAGTAACTAGATTCTTTAAAGTAATTACATTAATTCTAAAAAGAGCACCCTCCTTCAAATCCCACTGATTCAAAATAATTTTGATTGCTTCAAGAGAAAATTATGCCCTGGAATTGTTTGGATTGTTTACTTTCTTTAAATACTGAATTGAAGTTGAGCCATACATTTGAACTACACAGACTAACACATTGCTCCTTTTCTGCCTGGAAAGACTATCACAATAAATATTGATATTACATAAGTTCAAATAACAGGTCTATAGCATGTGAAATAGAAATTTTTAGCTTTTTAAAATCATTCAATTAAGTATAAATTTAGCTGAAGAATGAGAAAATATACAGATACATAAGCATATTTGATAAAAAATATTTTCTGTATTTGATTGTATGTCTTCAAATGAGTCAAGATACACTTGGAGCATAAGGATCTCCTAAATATAGAGCCACTGATGTTCATGAGCCTCCTAGTATATATGCTAGGAGCTGAAATTGGATCCTCTGCCAAAGCTGTATGTGCTTTTTTTATGAGGTTATAATATAATGACATTATTTCTCTCTTAAATTTTTTCCCTTAAAATCTTCTCATAAAGCCTTTTTTTCACTCTTTCAAATCCATAGCTTCTCTTTTGGCAGAAGACACCATGCACATCAGACAGACAGGTCACAGAGGCTCCAGAGCTGGAAAGGGCCCAATGCCTTCTCCCTATGAACTTCAAGCAGAAGTCAAAATGAAAGCTCCCAAAAGAGGGAGGTAATCAATAATCCTCCCAAGCTGTATGCTGTGGGATAATGCCTTTGTACACTGGTTAAATAAAATGCGGATTAGCCAGTAGCCAGACAGGAAGTATAGGTGGGGCAAGAGACAACAAGAATTCTGGGAAGAGGAAAGCTGAGTCAGGAGTTACCAATCAGACACAGAGGAAGCAAGATGACAAGGCAGAAATGAGAAAAGATACCAAGCCCCAAGGCTAAACATAGATAAGAATTATGGGTTAATTTAAATGTAAGAGCTAGTTAATAATAAGCCTGAGCTAACAGCCAAGCAGTTACAATTAATATAAACCTCTGTGTGCTTACTTGGGGGACACAAGTGGGAAAATTTTATCCCGACCACTGGCCAGCGGGGACACAGGAAAACTTCCAGCTACATTTGGCTGCCCAATGTGGGGCAAGAATTTCCACCCAAAATCTGAGAAAGCTTCAAAAAAAAGATTCTAAAATGGAGCTATAAACAGCTTCCTAGTGTGTCTCTCAGGCCAGATACAGCCTGCGGGCTTAAGCTACACTATGGCAGGTTTGCAGCGTGTAGGCTTGACATGGGGAAGATGATACATTGAGCACCTCAATAAACTTATCTGGGGGTTAGGGAACAGAAAAGCCACTATATTAATGATAGAGTTTAGGCAGTGGTAGTATACACCATTAATCCTAGCATTCCGAAGGCAGAAATCCATCTGGATCTCTATGAGTTCAAGGCCAGACTGGAAACATCCAGGCATGGTGACACACGCCTTTAATCCCAGTACTTGAGATCTCCTGTCTTGCTTGGGAAAGATGCATGCCTTTAATCCCAGGAAGTGATGGTAGGAAGCAGAAGGCTATATAAGACATGATGACCAGGAACTAGAGGCTTTTTAAGCTTTGAGGCTTTTAAGCTTTTAGGCTTTTAGCAGCAGTTCAACTGAGATCCATTTGGAGGAGGACTCAGAGGCTTCCATTTTGAGAAAACAGGATTGGCTAAGAAGCTGATGAAGTGAGGTTAGCTGTGGCTTGTCTGTCTCTCTGATCTTTTAGAATTTACCCCAATAGCTGGCACTGAGGTTTTTTTTTTTTTTTTTTTTTTTTTTTTTTTTTTTTTTTTTTTTTTTAATTAATAAGACCATGTAAGATTTGTGCATCAGCTGTATGTGTGTAACTGCTAAGCCATCTCTTCATCTCAGGAATTTCCTGTTATAGTAAATATTAGTACAAACCTTTTGTTCAGACCACAGGTTTGAGTAGAAGTGTATAGAATGTGTGTGATGACTAATCTTAGTTGTCAACTGGACTACATCTGGTATTAACTAAAACTCAAGCAGTTAGGCACATTTTTGAGGGATTTTCTTGATTGGGTCATTTGAGGTAGGAAGATTCACCCTAAATCTGGGCCACACTTTCTGATAGCAGCCATAAAAGGATATGGAAGAAGGAAGTTTTTGTTTTTGTCTACTTGTCCTCACTTCCACTTGAAAGTTCAACTACCCTGTTCCTTAGACAATATTTTACTTGTATTAGAACCTGATTCTTCAGGATCCCACCACACACTGAAGACTAGAAACTCTGTATTAATCATCTGGAATTTCAACACCAGATTGGGACTTCTGAGACATCCAGCTTAATTGACAGAACAATTACCAGATACTTGGTCTTTCTGTCCCAAGACAGCCATTGTTTGTATAGCTGGGCCATGGCCCATGAAATAGTTCTATAAATCCCATTTTATCATATAGATATA
Source organism: Peromyscus attwateri (assembly GCA_902168425.1). Taxonomy (NCBI): domain Eukaryota; kingdom Metazoa; phylum Chordata; class Mammalia; order Rodentia; family Cricetidae; genus Peromyscus; species Peromyscus attwateri. The sequence goes on along the minus strand of CABHPP010001088.1, from coordinate 17,251 downwards.
ATTCTATTAGTTCTGTTCCTTTAGGGAACTCTGACTAATAGTTATATTTAGAAAAGCATTTAATTAAATTTTACATACTACATAGACTGTTTATCTCCTCACCTCATTTTACCAAATCCATCATATTATACAATTACTAGACTCTGATGGTTTGAATAAGTATGACCCCCATAAGCTCATATAGTTGATTGATTACTCACCAGGAATGAAACTCCTTGTCAAGATTAGAAGGATTAGGAAATATGGCAATGCTGGATGAAGTGAGCCACTGGGGTTGGTCTTTGAGGTTTCAAAAGCCCATGACAGGCCCAGTCTCCCCAGTCTCTCTCTCTCTCTCTTTCTCTCTCTCTCTCTCTCTCTCTCTCTCTCTCTCTCTCTCTCTCTCTGCTTACTGCCTACAGATTGGGATGTAGCTCTCAGCTACTTATTCAGCACCATGTCTGCCTGCATGTTGCCATGTTTCCATCATGATGATAATAGATGAACCTCTGAAATGGTAAGCAAACCCCAGTCAAATGCCTTCTTTCAGGAGAATTACATTGGTCATGGTATCTCTTTACAGCAGTAAAACAGCAACTAAGACATATAAGTGTGTTGGCAAAAATAAGAATATATGATTTCTTTCCTATAGCAAGATAAGAATGAAAATAGTTTTCCTAAATACAGTCATTTATGCACTGGTTATCATTCCTAAAAATTTTTGTTATTATTAGAAAGACAGTGAATAATTCCACATTCAATGACTACTATATTTTATAACATTGTGAGTACTAATTGATAATATCTTTTAAGATAAGAAAGTTATTCATTCACTCACTACTCTACATGAGACTACTTTAAACTGTAAAAATAAAATCAACATTTTTATTTGAGATACAACTATGAATTGAATCAAGAATTATAATTAACCATTATAATATAATATTCCATTCTTATTAGTAGAAATAGATTTTTAGACAATATATACTGATTAGGGTTCTCTTTCCCACAAGTCTACCTAGATCCTCCCCACTTTCATGCTCATCAAATCTATATCCTTTTTTGGTCTCCCATATTTAAAAAAAAAACCAGGAATTTGAAAAAAGTGATAATAAGAATAGATAAAATTAAAACAAATAAACCTGAATAAGATGAACAGAAATAAACAAAGAGCCAAAAGTGGCACACACACACACACACACATACACACACACACACACACAAAACCACTTATAGAAGCAGAGAGACACACATTGGTAAACACAGGAATCCAATAAAACCTCAAAATCAGAAACCACACTATGTAAGCAAAAGACCTGTAGGGCAAAAGAAAACAGAAAAAGTGTCCAAAGTATTATGAGACGTAATACACTTTTGTGTTGGGCAGCATTGTTTGGCATTAAGAGTGATGTGGATACCTAGTGAGACTTTATTGGAGAAAACTAATTTTTTGTTTGTAAGTGTATATCAATTGGAGATAGCTTGTGGGTTAGGAATGTGGATTGTGTTGATTTCTACTCTCAGCACTTCTATGTCTATAAGGCCTTTTCTTCTTGGTGTCCTCCATCCCTGTGGCTCTTACACCCTTTTTGCCTCCTCTTCCAAAGGCTTCCCTGAGCTCTGAAGTGAGGGAATTGATAGAAACATTCCATTTATGACCAAATGTTCCAAGAACATTCACTTTCTGCACATTGCCTAGTTATGAGTCTCTATTAGTTTCCAACTATTGTAGAAGGAGGTTACTTCTACGATGATTCATCAAGGTGCTGTTAGTTGAATGTTATTGAGTCATTTTGTTGCTAAGTTCCTTTAGCAGAACAGTAGTATTTTGTTTTTCTCTAGGCCTGGCCTATCTAGTCTCAGGTTTTGGGCTATTCAAGCACTTTCAGGTTTGGATTCCATCTCATGGGGTGGACGTTAAATCCATCAGGTAGTTATGGGTTAGTCTCATTAGATCTGTGACCCTATTGCAGTAGCACATCTTGCACATGGTTCCCCATTGTAGAACTAAGGGTTTATAGCTGGGTTATTGTTTACCATTCCCCACTGGTAGCATGCAGAATAACTTCCAGCACCATGAACATTAATCAATAGGGGTGTGCAGATACAAGCTTGACTTCTCCGTATTCAGTAAGGAATACAAGTATATCTTCAGCAATATGGTCTTACCATATGTTTGTGGGGAGCAATGAATAGCCTTGGCAATAGCCTAGGACTTGGGGGGTTTCTATGGGATTGTTTTGACCAATAACTGGGTTTGATGTATCCTAATCCTGCAATTAGAGTCTTGATTTAGTTATGAGAGTTATCTATCTAGGGCTCTATTTCCCATGTATTTTAGCAGTCCCATTTAGATTGCTTGTGTGTGTGTGTGTGTGTGTGTGTGTGTGTGTGTGTGTGTGTGTATGAGTGTGTATGAGCTTCCATGTAATAGGTTCCCATACAACCCTTCTAATGGCCCCTATTTTTGGCAATTTCTCCCCTCATTCCCCCAAAAACCTCTTCTTTCCCCTCTCTTCATGTTTGATCTTTCCATTCCAGTATCCCTTCATCCATCCGTAACTCTATTCTATTTCCCAAACTGGTGTCATCTAATACTACCCCTAGTCATTTATCTTATATCTAACCTGTATGTTCATATGGATTGTAGCCTGCTTATCAAAGACTTAACAGAGAATTAAAGCAAACATAAAAGCAAATATGAACCATATGTGTCTTTTTTGGTCTGATGTTTTCCAGCTAACCCACTTACCTGCAAATTTTAAGATTCTGTTTTTTTCTCTACAGCTGAGTAGTGTAAATGTACCATATTTTCCTTATCCATTCATCCATTGACAGACACCTTGTCTATTTCCAGTTTCTGGCTATTGTGTATAGAGCAGAAATGCAAATGGTTGAGCAAGTGTCTCTGTAGTGAGATGTAAAGTCCTTTGAACATAAACAGTTTTCAAAATAAATTGAATGCATTTTTCAAAATTATTGATTTTTATGTACATGTATTTGTTATAATAAAAATACCTATTTTTTATTTTTCATTTACAAAATATTGTTAAACTTCCTATAGCTCAAATAAGTATGTAAATTGTATTTACCTGCTTTTTTCCTATCCTCTTAACTACTACTGTTCTTGTTCTTTTTATTAATATTTATTTCTAGTTTTATTTTTTCCCTCAATCCCTTCCTCACTACTATCTGATCCCTCCTGTTCCCACACCCACCCACCCAAAATCTAAAGACAAAATCTATTCTATTTCCCTTCCCAGGGAGATCTATTTGATTCTTTAGTGCCCTCTTTGTTATTTAACTTTCCTCAGTCTGTGGATTTTAGCATGATTATCATTGCCTTAACAGCTGAAAACCACTTATAAGTGATTACATACCACGTTTATCTTTTCAGGTTTGGGTTAGCTCATTCAGGATGATTTTTTCTAGTTCCATCTACTTGTCTAAAAGTTACATGATATTTTTTAAACAGCTGAGCAATACTTTGTTCTATAAATATACCACATTTTCTTTAACCATTTTTGGTTGAGGAACATCTAGGTTGTTTACAGTTTCTAGCTATTATGAATAAAGCTGCTATGAATATAGTTGAGCAAGCATCCTAGTGGTATGATTGAACATCATTTTGGTATATTCCCAAGAGTGGTATTGTTTGGTCTTGAGGTAGATTGATTTCCAATTTTGGAGAAATCATTGTATGCATTTCCAAAATAGCTGCACAAGTTTGCACTTCCACAAGCAATGGAGGAGTGTCCCCCTTGATCCACATACTTACCTGCTGTGGGATGTTCTGTATGGCAAATGTGTTGCTAATAAAACACTGATTGACCAGTGGCTAGGCAGGAAGTAGGCTGGACTAACAGAGAGAATTAAAAGAGCAGGAAGGCAGAAGGAGTCACTGCCTGCCAGCCAGCAACCGCCAGGACAAGCAGCATGTAAAGATGCCGGTAAGCCACAAGCCATGTGGCAAGGTATAGATTTATGGAAATGGATTAATTTAAGATATAAGGACAGTTAGCAAGAAGCCTGCCACGGCCATACAGTTTATAAGCAATATAAGTCTCTGTGTTTACTTGGTTGGGTCTGAGCGGCTGTGGGACTGGCAGGTGAAAGAGATTTATCCTGACTGTGGGCCAGGCAGGAAAACTCTACCTACACTTACCAGTATCAACTGTCACATGTTATTGATCTCAGTCTTTCTGACTGGTGTAAACCAAATCTCAAAGTAGTTTTCATTTGCATTTCCTTTATGGCTGAGGATGTTGAACATTTCTTTAAGTGTTTCTGAGCCATTTCTTTTATTGAGAATTCTATGTTTAGATATGTATCCAATTTTAAATGATTATTTGTTTTCTTTTTATTTTATAATTTGATTTAATTTTACATATCAGCCATGGATTCCCCTGTCCTCCCTCCTATGCCCCCCCCCCCAACTTCCCCCTAGCCCAACCCCCCAATCCCATCTCCTCCAGGGCAAGGACTCACCTGGGGATTCAGCTCAACCTAGTAGATTCAGTCCACGAAGGTCCAGTCCCCTCCTCCCAGGCTGAGCAAAGTGTCCCTGCATAGGCCCCAGGTTACAAACAGCCAGCTCATGCACTAAGGGCAGGTCCTGGTCCCACTGCCTGGGTGCCTCCCAAACAGTTCAAGCTAATCAACTGTCTCACTGATCAAGGGGGCCTGATTGAGTTGGGGCTCCTCAGCTATTGGTTCATTGTTCATGTGTTTCCACTAGTTTGGCTATTTGTCCCTGTGCTTTTTCCAATCTTGGTCTCAACAATTCTCGCTCATACAATCCCTCTTCTTTCTCACCTATTGGATTCCTAGAGCTCCACCTGGGTCCTGGCCATGGATCTCTGCATCTGCTTCCATCAGTCATTGGATGAGATTTCTAGTACAACAGTTAGGGTATTGGGCCATCCTATCACCAGAGTAGGTCAGTCCAGGCTTTCTCTTGACCATTGCCAGTAGTCTATTGTGGAGGTATCTTTGTGGATTTCTAGGGACCTCTCTAGCACTTCACTTCTTTCTATTCCCATGGGGTCTTCATTTATCATGGTCTCTTTTTCCTTGTTCTCTCTCTCTGTTCTTGATCCAGCTGGGATCTCCCGCTCCCCTAAGCTCTCTTTCCCTCAACCCTTGCCCTTCATTACCCCCCCTTCATGTCCAGTTTGCTCATGTATATCTCATCCATTTCGCTGTCATTGGGTGATCCCTGTGTCTTTCTTAGGGTCCTGTTTTCTAGGTAGCATCCCTGGAGTTGTGAGTAGCAGTCTAGTCATCCTTTGTGTTACATCTAGTAACCTCCTATGAGTGAGTACATACCATGTTTGTCTTTCTGAGTCTGGGTTACCTCACTCAGGATGATGTTTTCTAGATCCATCCATTTGCCTGCAAACCTCATGATGTCATTGTTTTTCTCTGCTGGGTAGTATTCCATTGTGTATATGTACCACATTTATTTATCCATTCTTCAGTTTAAAGGGCATCTCCCGGAAAAACAAAACTGAAGAAGATGTCAGAAAATGGAAAGATCATGTTCATGGATAGGCAGAATTAACATAGTAAAAATGGCAATCTTACCAAAAGCAATCTAAAGATTCAATGCAATCTCCACCAAAATACCAACACAATTCTTCACAGACCTGGAAAGAATAATATTCAACTTCATATGGAAAAACAAAAAAACCAGGATAGCCAAAAGAATCCTGTACAATAAAATAACCTCTGGAGGTATCACGATCCCTGACCTCAAGTTCTACTATAGAGTTACAGTAATAAAAACAGCTTGGTACTGGCATAAAAACCGACATGTGGAACAATGGAATCAAATTGAAGACCCTGACATTAATCCACACACCTATGAACATATAATTCTTGACAAAGAAGCCAAAATTGTACAATGGAAAAAAGAAAGCATCTTCAACAAATGGTGCTTGCATAACTGGTTGTCAACATATAGAAGGCTGCAAATAGATCTGTATCTGTCACTGTGCACAAAACTTAAGTCCAAGTGGATCAAAGACCTCAACATAAACCAGTTACTCTGAACCTGATAGAAGAGAGAGTAGGAAATAGTCTTGAATGCATTGGCACCGGAGATCACTTCCTAAATATAACACCATTAGCACAGACACTGAAAGAAACAACCAATCAATGGGACTTCTTGAAACTGAGAAGCTTTTGTAGAGCAAAGGATATGGTCAACAAGACAAAGCAACAGCCTACAGAATGGGAAAAGATCTTCACCAACCCCACATCTGACAGAGGGCTGATATCCAGAATATATAGGGAACTCAAGAAATTAAACATCAAAATGCCCAACAGTCCAATTAAGAAATGGGCTATAGAGCTAAACAGAGAATTCTCAACAGAAGAAGCTCAAATGGCTGAAAGGCATTTAAGGAATTGCTCAGCATCCCTAATCATCAGGGAAATGCAAATCAAAACGACTCTGAGATACCACCTTACACTAGTCAGAATGGCTAAGATCAAAAACACTGAAGACAGCTTATTCTGGAGAGGATGTGGTGCAAGGGGAACTCTGCTCCACTGTTGGTGGGAATGCAAGCTTGTACAGCCACTTTGGAAATCAATATGGCTCTTTCTTAGAAAATTGGGAATCAATCTCCCCCAAGACCCAGCTATACCACTCTTGGGCATATACCCAAGGAATGCTTAATCATACCACAGGGGCACATGCTCAGCTATGTTCATATCAGCATTGTTTGTAATAGCCAGAACCTGGAAACAACCTAGATGCCCTTCAATTATTTGTTTTCTTAATACCTAGTTTCTTGAGTTCTTTATATATATTTTAGATATTAGCCTTCTTATCAGATGTGACACTGGTAAAAATATTTTCCCACTCTGTAGGCTGATGTTTTGTTCTATTGATGGTGTCCTTTGCATTGCAGAAACTTGTGCTATTCCGTGATGATAAGATAATATAGGAAAGCAACCCTGAAAATTCTCCTAGGGAACTCTTATGGCTGACACACACCTTCAGCAATGTGACTGAAAGATTAACTGACATAAATCAATAGCCCTTCTATATATAAATTACTGAGAAAGAAATCATGAAACAGCACCCTTCACAATAGACAGTGCTGAGGATGTTTTTCTGTATGCTGTGAATGTGTTGCTCTGATTTGGTTGATAAATAAAATGTCAATTGGCAAGTAGACAGGCAGGAAGTATAGTATAGGTGGGACAAGTAGAGAGGAGAGTTCTGGGATCAGGAAGGCTGAGTCAGGAGATGCTATCAGTTTCTGCTACCATGAGACGCAAGATGTAAAAGTATAGGTAAGCCACAAATCATGTGACAACTTATAGATTAATAGAAATGGGTTAATTTAAGATATAATAACTAGATAGCAAGAAACCTGCCATGGCCATACAGTTTATAAGAAATATAAGCCTCTGTGTGTTTACTTGATTCTGAGCAGCTACAGGAGCTGGGTGGACACAGGAAAACCTCAGCTACAAGACACAAAAAATATAAAATAACTTGATATACCTGTATCCAAGCAAGGAAAATACTTGTATGATAAAACCTTCAAGTCCTTGAAGTAGGAAATTGAAGAAGATATTCAGAGGATGAAAAGATTTCCCATACCATTGGTTTGGTAGGATCAACACACTAAAAATGGCTATCATACCGTAAGTAATCTACAGATTCAGTGCAATCGTCATCAAAATACCAACACAATTCTTTGCATACCTTGAAAGGACAATATTCAACTTCATATAGAAAAATAAAAAAAGGCAGAATAGCTAAAATATTCCTGAAATAAAAGAATTAATTGAGGTGTCATCATCCCTGATATCAAGCTATACTACAGAGCTAAAGCAATAAAAACCACATGGTATTTTCATAAAAACAAACAAGTTGATCAACAGAATAGAATTTAAGATGCAGACATAAATCCACACATCTAAGGACACCTGATTTTTTTTAAAAAAGGGTCAAGAAATACACAATGGAAAAAAAGAAAACATCGTCGACAAATAATGCTAGTATAACTGAATGTCAACATGTAGTAGAATATAAATACTTCACCCTGCCCAAAACTCAAGTCCAAATGGATCAAAGTCCTCAATATAAAACCCGATACACTGAATCCAATAGAAGAGAAACTGGAGAATAGCCTTGAACACACTGGCATAGGGAACAACTTTATGAACAGAACACTGATTGCACAGGTACTAAGATCCAAACCTTATGAATGGGATAGCATGAAATTGAAAAGGTTCTGACATTCTACATAACTGTTTATCCTCTTATTTTTCCTGGCTTATTTCTTCATCCAGGTCTTGTGCAGGTAGAAACCTGACTTTCCCTCTCCCAGGAGCTATCAACTATATCCTCAGTTATTTGTAGGACTTTGTGCCTACCTCCTCCTATCTATGCTGGGATTTTTCCTGACTGGAGTTTACAAAGTTTTATTTTTTTTTTTTTATTTTATTTTTTTTTTGGCAGGGGAGGGCATTGGTTTCTCCAAGACATAGTTTCTCTGTGTAGTTTTGGTGCCTGTCCTGGATCTCACTCTGTAGATCAGGCTGTCTTTGAACTCACAGAGATCTGACAGGCTCTGCCTCCTGAGTGCTTGGATTAAAGGCATGCACCACCACTGCCAGGCTAAGGGTTTTGTTAATGCTGTCATAATTACTGTAAGTTCGTATGTTCAACTGCCCAGCTGTGCCTGGAAGTTATTCACAGTTGTTGAGCACCACAAATTGGATTTGATGAGTTAACCAAAAAAAGAAGAACTATGTGTGTATATGCACACTAGAAACTTACATATATTATATATAATTCTTGGTAAACATATATAATATTATTGTTTTTCAAACATTCTTTTGCTTCCTAACCTCTCTTTATTGACCTACCCACCTCCTGAACTAAAGCTCATTCCTCATTTTTCCCATTTTCCCATTCATATCACTTGTATTCTACAATTAGCCTTTCTAAACTTCTAAGTTAGATGGAAGGAGAAGTAATAATGCAGAGAGTATATCTGGGGAAGGGTGAATATGATGAAAGTACATTGCATTAAATTCACAGGCAATTCATAAAATATTATTTAAAAATAATTACATAGACCTTGTTTGTTTGTGTTATGATGATCTACTGCTTAGAATGGTATTTCATTTTATAAGTAAAAAAATGGTGCTTTCTGGAAAACACAGCCTATTTGAATTTCAACATGACTCCATGCTAACTTCTGCCTGCATGTGGTTTGTGTTGTCTAAATTAACCATACAGGACTAAAACAATTTTAAAATATTTTACACAAACATCTGTAGATAGAAAACCATATTGACATCAGTGATGACTACTATACATAAACATGCTGAATGTATATGTAGAGCATTTGTGTGGAAGAACATTATATTACCCTGAACGTGGTAGAATTAAATGTTCATATATTTTTAAAATAATGTTACCTCATAGGATTATTTTTTCACCAACCATATTACACTCAGCAATTCCTTTTTCTAAATTAAACTTGGATTCTGCTACATTGAGATAAAGATGAATGCCTCTTATGTACCTTTTAAATTAGAGAAATTTTATGTTCTTTCTGCAATTTTTTTTTTGTTTTTCAAGACAGGGTATCTCTGTGTAGCTTTGCGCCTTGCCTGGATCTCACTCTGTAGACCAGGCTGGCCTTGAACTCACAGAGATGTGCCTGCCTCTGCCTCCCGAGTGCTGGGATTAAAGGCATGAGTCATCACTGCCCGACTCTTTCTGCAAATATTTTAACTCATTGTTATATGTAATCTCATACAGATGAATAATCAACCTTAAAAGAATAGGCTGTTTAGCTGATTTTAATTTCCTCATCATTTTTATTCTGTTTATTTCACTATAATTATATATAATAAAATTACATATATACATATATATATCCATTCATAGCTAACATTTTATCTCCTAAATAAATTGGTGATTTTCTAGTATTCGTATATGCCACTCTACCTTCTTGATTGTTATGAAGAATATATTAGTTAATGAAAATTAACTAATTAACATAATTGATGGTACAGAATAATATACAAAAAAGAGAGATACTTTATAAAATTGTCTGTCCTCTAGCTCTCCTTACTATTAATTCACATGGATTATTTACTATCAGCTCTATAAAATATCATTGTCTTAGAGTGCACAAAAATGAATAAGGTATAACTTTTGTAACATGAGGTTTGTTCTTGGTATGTCTAAAAACATTTAGTTCAGGTATTATATCATGTCTGTCATAAAATAAGTCCAAACACCATCACAGTAACTTTTTTTCAAAAAAGGCTATTTATTATTTCTTGACAATAATAAATTATTGTCAAGAAATAATAAACAGCTATTTAAACAGTGAAGAAAATGTTAGGAAATGAGCATACTACTGACAAGTATGAAATACACATACCTTCCCAAACTAATGATATGTATTGATTGTTGATTAACAACTATTTGTTTTACTGAAGCACAGAATAGTTTTACCATTGTTCTCAGAGAAAATCATCAAATGTTAACTAGCCTTCAATAAAATTGTTATTATTTCCACGTGGATCAAAGACCTCAACATAAATCCAGCTACTCTGAACCTGCTAGAAGAGAAAGTAGGAAGTAGTCTTGAACGCATTGGCATAGGAGATCGCTTCCTAGGTATAGCACCAGTAGCTCAGACACTGAGACAAACAATCAATCAATGGGACCTCTTGAAACTGAAAAGCTTTTGTAGAGCAAAGGATACGGTCAACAAGGCAAAGCGACAGCCCACAGAATGGGAAAAGATCTTCACCAACCCCACATCTGACAGAGGACTGATATCCAGAATATATAGGGAACTCAAGAAATTAAACATCAAAATTCCCAACAGTCCAATTAAGAAATGGGCTATAGAACTAAACAGAGAATTCTCAGCAGAGGAAACACAAATGACTGAAAGACATTTAAGGAATTGTTCAACATCCCTAATCATTAGGGAAATGCAAATCAAAACAACTCTGAGATACCACCTTATGCCAGTCAGATTGGCTAAGATCAAAAACACTGAGGCACCTTGTGCTGGAGAGGATGTGGAGCTAGGGGAATTCTCCTCCACTGCTGGTGGGAATGCAAGCTGGTACAGCCACTGTGGAAATCAATATGGCGTTTTCTTAGAACACTGGGAATCAATCTCCCCCAAGATCCAGCTATACCACTCTTGGGCATATACCCAAGGAATGCTCAATCATACCACAAGGGCACTTGCTCAGCTATGTTCATATCAGCATTATTTGTAATAGCCAGAACCTGGAAACAACCTAGATGCCTTCAACCGAAGAATGGATAAATAAACTGTGGTCCATATACAGAATGGAATACTACTCAGCAGAGAAAAACAATGACATCATGAGGTTTGCAGGCAAATGGAGGGATCTAGAAAAAATCCTCCTGAGTGAGGTAACCCAGACTCAGAAAGACAAACATGGTATGTACCCACTCATAGGAGAATACTAGTTGTGGAACAAGGATGACTGGACAGCTACTCACAACACCAGGGAGGCTACCTGGATAACAGGACCCCAAGAAAGACACGGGGATTGCCCAATGACGGAGAAATGGATGAGATCTACATGAACAGTCTGGACGTGAGTGGGGGTAATGAGGGGCGAGGGAAAGAGAACTTGGGGGACCGGGAGATCCCAACTGGATCAAGAACAGAGAGGGAACACAAGGAATGTTCATGGTAAATGAAGACCACATGAGAATAGGAAGAAGCAAAGTGCTGGAGATGCCCACAGAAATCCACAAAGATGCCTCCACAATAGACTGCTGGCAATAGTCGAGAAATAGCCCGATCTGACCTACCCTGGTGATAGGATGGCCAAACACCCTAATTGTCGTGCTAGAAACCCCATCCAGTGACTGAGGGAACTAGAAGCAGATATCCATGGTCAAGCCCTGGGTGGAGCTCCGGGAGTCCAATTGGCGAGAAGGAGGAGGGTTTATGTGAGCAAGAGTTGTTGGGACCAGGGATGAATGGAATACAGGGACAAGCGGCCAAACGAATGGAAACACATGAACTGTGAATCAATGGCTGAGGGGCCCCCAACTGGATCAGGCCCTCTGAATGGGTGAGACAGTTGATTGGCTTGATCTGTTTAGGAGGCATACAGGCAGTTGGACCGGGTCCTGTGCTCAGTACATGAATTATCTGTTTGAAACCTGGGGCTTAGTAGAGACCCTTGGCTCAGCCTGGGAGGAGGGGACTAGACCTGCCTGGGCTGAGTCCACCAGGTTGATCTCAATCCTCGGGGGAGTCTTTGCCCTGGAGGAGATGGAAATGGGGGGTGGGCTAGGGGGAGGGGGGCGGGGCGGGAGGAGGGAGAACGGGGGAACCTATGGCTGATATGTAAAGTTGAATTATATTGTAAAATAAAATAAAATAAATTCAAAAAAATAGTTATTATTTCTAATTATGTATTTTTAAAAAATTTTAATAGTCTCTCTGAATCTAGAAAATTTAGATGAATATGAAATATAGTTATAATTCATTTTCTTTTAACATTCATGAATATCTTAGTTGTAAAGTCTCATGAAATATAGTTCCTAATATTTAATAAATTGTAAGGATAAATTCCATTTTTTTTCAAGTAACCTATATTGGCAACATCTGTCCATGATTATTTGCATACATTCTTTAATTGTAAATTTATGTAAGGCAATAAACACACACACACACACACACACACACACACACACACATATATATATAAACTCAATTTGCATACATACACATAAAACAAATATACTCATACTATACTCACTACTGAATGTTTAACAAATTTATTGAATTATTCCTAGTGTTCAATGGAATTCATTTATTGAAAAACTGTAAAATAATCTTCTGTAGAAATGTGACATTTGCTTATTTTTAATCTACCACATCAAACTAAAAACCTGTTATAAAATATTTTAATACAGCTATACTACTTAGAGTCAACTGTTTTTGTTAATAACAAACTTGCTGAGAAATTTATAGGTGGTGTTTTGCATATTTCAATATTTTCTTACTAATTAACATGAGTTCTTGTATAATACCAAGTACACGTGCACATTTGTGAGTGCCCTTAGCTCCATTTTGCAGAAGATGCAGATTTAGGTATTTGGAATAATTTTTAGGTGATATTTTTGTTCTCATAAGAGACACTGTGGCCTTAAAAATTATTTTCAAAATGGAGTGGTGGAGTAGTGTTATTGGAAGATTTTAGTTGACCATTATAAAGGGAACTGGAGAATATGATTTTTGTCTTCTGCTATGACAGAGTAGAGTTATTAACTGCTAATACATGGTGTCCTTTGTTTGTTTATTTTTGAAACAATGTTTCTCTTCCCTTCCCTTTCCTCCCTTCAAACCCTCCCATATATTTCTTCATGCTCTCCTTCAAATTCATGGGCTATTTTTTCATTAATTTTTTTTGCATACATGTATCTGTACACACACACACACACACACACACACACACACACACACACACTTTTATTCCTCTGACTCTTACACTATTTCAATCTCCTCTTCTACAAGGTGGAGAATCTTAGATGTGGGAGTGTTTTGTAGATGTACCCACTGGGACTGGGCCCCATAACTGCTTTGTGATTGGTTACTGTTTCTTGTAGAGGTCTTCTTCTGTTGCAATGCTATTTACTTCATGTGGGATGAAAACTACACTTATTTGGGTCCAAGGACAAATATTTATAGATTGTTGTTATGAAATATACCAGCATAGTAAATTAGTGTTTATGCATTTCACAAATATGAACATAACAGAAAAAATGCTGTCCCCTTTGAGAATTAAGTAAACTTAGTCAGACAGATAACAATTAAAATTGGACATTTTTGTAAGATAGGTTACATTGTGAAAGCAGCTGTTCTCACCACTATAGCACCACAAATTCACATGATTATTTTTAATCTAGAAGTGCAAATGGTTAGAGGCAAATCTAGTTATTACACATGATAAAAATAAGATTATATGACTAAGGGGAGCCCTAATTATAATAGCATGCAGCTTATCAAATTTATATCTTATTTGTGCATGGGTTGTCTCATCTATTAACTTATGTTTTCCTATCATATGGTTTGAATCTGAGTTTTTCTAGGATACTTGGGAAATTTGAGCATCATCTTCCATGTGCCATTTGATCCCAGAGTTCAGGTTTAGATTGCCCTGCAACAAATCTGTAGATTAAGGTGAGAAGATCCCTCAAATCCTGGTACAATACATGTTTCTCAAATTTGTAAGGAGAGATGTCTAAAGTAGCTGATTGTATAAACAAATTCTGAATGTACTGTTTTTGTTTTCCCCAGACAGGAATGGTAGAGAAACTGTCAGTTAGAGCATGCACTTCATGGGCTTATTCATGCAGATATAAATATTCTTTTAATGATAAAATGTAATTTCAGAATCTTGAGAAACATGCAGAAAAATAAAATTGGGACAAAGAGTTTCTGGTAGCACTAGTTGTAGAAGGGTCAGTAGCTGCACTGCACCATCTTTAATTACAACATAAAATAGGATGCCTAAATAATAATTTGTTACAATATAGCTTCCAATATTGATGGAATTCAATTCAAGTAATATAATTATTGGATCATCCATGGGAAAATAGATCATTATTTAGTAACTTCCTTTTCTTGCCCATCCATGGGTTTGTTAATTGTGTTTTATCTTTGAATCCCCACAGAAACGTCCTAAGATAGATTTAATTTGAATTTTCACAAATAAATACGACTTTAACTCCATAACTATTTTGTAAGTTATTGAAGGATTCAAAAATGCTATGAGCTAGATCTGAGGAAATTCACAAACCTTACTATTATGTACTTACTTATAGATGCCAAATTGTCAATTCTACTTTTCAACATGAGCTCAGCTCAAAAGACATTGGAATGTATGTTCTGTGCCCCAACATTTAACACTTATGTCACTAAGTACTAGGTATTTCTTAAGCAAATAGGAAACCCCTATATCTGTTTTCATAAAGAATAGCAACAGTGCTGTTTTATTCACATATCATACTCAAAACTGAATTTTCAAATAAGTGTTCTAAAATCATGTGATATTTTGTTCGTGTTTTAGTAATTTATTAATATCCTACAAATTTTATTTTATTTTATTCTTACTTTTCATCATACTTTGCAACTTTGATGTGAGGAAAATCTCCTTAGCTAATCATGTGGTAAAATCTCCTTTTAAAATATCTCTTCATTAAATCTGATGGGAAAAGATGGCATATTGAGTTATATGAATATTGATTTGCTATGTAAACCTTATTCTTTCTGAAGCATGGAATAAGGCAATCAAATAATTACTTTAGCTAGGATTATGTTTACACAGCAAAGTCTAATTTTAACGTTGCTGTTTAAGGAAGAAAAGAGTTGAATATCAATGAGAGAAAATCATCTTGCTATTGAAATAGATTATTTAAAGAAATTCATTTAAATTCTTATTAACTGGTCATTAATTAAGGATATAACAGTCATATTACTAACGTCAGCTTTAATACATGCTACAGTGTTCCCTAAAACTTTAAATTTTACATACAATTTAATATATAAGCATTGATTATTGATATGGAGTATAAAAGTGAAATCTTTATTTTCTGAAAAATACAGTGTTGAAATAAAAATGAAGTGACTAGTAGAACAAGATTTATTATGTATTAAATTTAATGATTTTTAAAGCTATTGGCCTCAAATTTGCTTTGACAACAAATTATAAACTAGTGCTAAATCTCATATAGTTTACTTACCTTGAAAGAAATAGTATGAAGTATGCAATTTGAAGATGTATGTTTAATATTTTTTAATCAAAACAAAAATATGCAGCAAAGTCCCATATTCAGAATAACATTACAGTACCTGGTTTGTATTATTCCTCAAAATACGACATTTTTACCAGGGAAACATGAATGCTTGTCTGTGTAGTCTGAGATACACAACAACCAAAATTTTATCATATACTTTTATGTTATAATTAGTTGTGAATAAAGAATGAGATATGCAATGAATTATGCAAAGAATTTAATAAGACAAAACCAATTTGAATTTAATACTTGTTTATTATTTTTTCAAGACTATATTTTCCTAGTTACAAATGCCCTTTCTGGTAGTGAGCACAAAGATAAAAATATATGCTAAATCAAATGAAATAATCTATTGAATTACTGAAAATAGAAAGATACCATTTATAGAAAATGGTACAGTATAGGCACAGATAATAAAATTATAATCTATTACCTGATTCACTGGACAGTCACTGGACAAATGCTCTATGATGACAGCTAGGTTATTTGCTAGACTGGTCACCAGAGTAGACCAGTCCAGGCACCCTCTGGGCCACTGCAAGCAGTCTAAGGTGGGGTCTTCCTTGTGGATTCCTGAGAGCCTCCCCAGCACCCTGCCTCTTGCTATTCACATGATGTCCTCATCTATCATGGTATCTCCCTCCCTGCCCTCCCACTCTGTCCCTGTTCCAACTCAATCCTCCCATTCCCCTATGTTCTCTTCCCTACTCCTTGCTCTCTGCCACCCCGCCCAACACACACCCAGTCTGCTCAAGAATAAGTCTTCCTCAAGACCCACCTATACCACTCTTAGGCATATACCCAAGGAATTCTCAATCTTACCACAAGAACACATGCTCAGCTATATTCATATCAGCATTATTTGTAATAGCAAGAACCTGGAAAAAACATAGATGCCCCTCAACTGAAGAATGGATAAAGAAAATGTGGCATGACAGAGCCTGCCAGCACCTGACTGGACTAAGAGGTGAGTATTTATCCTCATACCCGAACACCCAAGCCTGTGCCCCTACACCACCACTCATTGCAATCCCAGTTTCAGGCCAGTTGGCAGGCAGACCTCCTGCACACAGGTCAGACAACCACCATCCCCCATCACACCCTGTAACCCAAGCCTCACCTCCCCCAAATCCCACCCACCCTCTGAGACTACAACTGTTCCCTGAGACAGAGCCGGCCAGCACCCGACTGGACTAAGAGGCCAGTTGGTAGGCAGACCTCCTGCAGACAGGTCAGACTGCCACCATCTACCACATGCTAAGATTGCAGCTACTCCCTAAGACAGAGCCCGCTATCGCCACTTGGACTAAGAGCTGCTCCCTGAGAAAAAAAGTCCATCAGCATTAACTAGACCAAGAGCTACCACTGGATCAAAAGTATCAATCAGACAAAGAGAGGCTCCCTCAGACACAGACA
>CABHPP010001087.1:31093-48384 GCA_902168425.1 Peromyscus attwateri | reverse complement strand
TGAATAGGTATGACCCCCACAGACTCATGTATTTGAATGCCCACAGGGAGTGGCATTATTAGGAGGTGTGGCATGGTTGGAGGAAGTGTGTCACCGTTGGGTGGGCTTTGAGGTTCCTTTTGCTCAAGCTTCCCTCAGTGTGATAGTCAGTCTACTTCCTGTTGCCTGCAAGATGTAGAACTCTCAGCTTCAACACCATGTCTGCCTGCATGTCCCCATGCTCCCCACCATGATGACAATGGACTGAACCTCTGAATTCATTGAAGCCACTCCAATGAAATGTTTTATTTTTTTAAGAGTTGCTCTGGTCATGGTGTCTTTTCACAGCAATAAAAACCCAAACTAAGACAAATAGAATGCTGTTAACACAGAAACTCACAACTAGTCTGTGGTGGTTTGAAAGAAAATGGCCCCCAAAGGGGGTGGCACTATTGGGAGATGTGTCTTTGTTGGAGGAAGTGTGTCACTGTGCAGGCAGGCTTTGAGGTTACCTATGCTAGGATACCATTCAGTGTTTTAGTTGACTTCCTGTTGCCTGCAAGATGTAGGACTCTCAGCTACTACTCCAGCACCATGTCTGCCTACATGCCCCCATGCTCCCCATCATGATGATAATGGACTGAACCTCTGAAACTGTAAGCAAGACCCCTCAATTAAATGTTTTCTTTATGAGTTGCCATGGTCTTTTCACAGCAACAGGAACTCTAAGACATGGTCAAAGTGCTGAGAATAAGTGTCTGTGGACTGCTTATCCATAAACGAAACATCTATAGCACACCCCATAATCCCAAGGCTCAGAGATCAGTGGAGTAAAGAGGAGAGGATGTTAAGAGCCAAAGGCTGCGAAATATCAGGGTGAAACTCTCATCTTCTGGACATGAAAGGACCACTGCATTAACTCACAGTAGCTATGGTAGCCTACAAAAGATTGAACCAACTAGTTAACATTCCAACATGGAGGGGAGAAGGGCTCACAAGTTGCCCCCAACACCAACTGAGGAGCTATTGGCAGTTGGTGGCTACTGGGGAGGGAAAGTCCATTTTCATCAGGGATATGGGCCCTGGTAAGATGACTATACTCAAGTGTATGACTCCACACCCATGAATACAAGGGCAACACAAACTGTACATGGCATGCATGCATGCGTGCGTGCGTGTGCATGTATGTGTGTGCATGTGTGTGTGTGTGTATGTGTGTACACATATATGTGAAAGAACTATCATTAAAGATCCCTTAGTTTTTTCTCAATTATAGAAGACAACTTATTAGTCATAAAGGAATAAAAGACTACCATCATAATGAAGAAAGAGTTAGAAATATTTAAATATATCCTAGGATTATTGTTTTCTTTAAATACACACTGACTAAGCAGATAATAACAAAAATTTCAGGAAATTGGTAAATGGTGTATTGTTGAAGGACAGGCAGGCACAGGCAACTAAGTATATCATTGCAAAAAATAATTTTATAAATAAAGGCAATATCTTCACACACACATGCACACTACATATGCACCCATAACACACACACACATACACACACACACACACACACACACACACTCCCCACACCACACAAGCCAAAAGAGAAAACGACTGTCTTCTAATGATCTCACAACCAGTTATATTACTCTCAATAAGAGAAACGAGTTTCACTGATCTTTCTCTGTTGTCTTAAATGTTAAATGAAAAAAGAAGAAAAAAAAACCTTGAAAGGTATTGTATGTTTTTAAAAATTAAAATGAGATTTGGGGTTTGTTTATCTATTTATTTATCTGTTTATTTCTTTTTGAGGCAAGTCTCATTATATACCTCTGGATGGCCTTAAACTCACTATGTAGAACAGGCTGACCTCAAACTCACAGAGAATTACCTGCCTCTGCTGAGATTAAAGGCATGCACTACCATACCCAGTGAGGTGACAATTCTAAAATAACACACAGTAATAAGACTGGCTACAAAAGTTAACTCTGTGTGATTTATAATCCACGTCCAGTATGATGATACAGATGCTGAGATCAAACATAAGCTTATAGGCAAAAGTCTCACAAATGTAGAGGCTAGTGTGCATCTCTGCTATCCTACAAAGCTACTAGTGTTCCAGGCTGCTTTGATGATGGAACATACCACATTTTCAAACTTTAAGACATGTAAGAGTAGAGAATATCATATGTCAAACAGAAGTGCCTTCTCAGAGTACCAGACTTTATAAAGTATTTTGCCAAAATTAAACCTCTAGAAATTGAGTTGAAGATGTGAAACTGGAAAAGGGGGCTATGTCTTATAGCAATAATCCTTTCTGATATATTTTACCTTTGTGAATATATTTATATATCTAGGTCTATATGTATTTATATCTAGGTTTATAGATCTAGGTCTATATATCATACATATGTAGTATTGAGTCAAACATAAAACACTATGGCCAATTTTCTTTTGGGACTTGGCACAGGATCAAAAATAAGGCTAAACTGTAACTATCTGCATGTTGACTCTAACTTCAACTGTATTTGTTAAAACTAGGAGCTGTTTAAAAGTGCACAGGATTTTAGAAAGACATATGCAGGTGGGTGCTTGAGGAATTTTTTGCCCCTTTTGCCAGCAGTGGGATGCCATCTGCTTGTGCCATGAATCAAACGAACTCTCAGCAGTTTCCAACACTGACAGGAAAATCTGGCTGTTTAGCTAACACTGAAAACATACTCTAAGTCCAAGATGAACTCTTATCTTTAATATGCTCTCACATATTCTTAAAAGCAGTGGCCTATTTGTCCACTTTTCCTCAGATCACTATTTTTTTAATTAATTAATTAATTAACTTATTTTTTAAATTACACTCATGATATCCATTAATTACACTCATGATATTAATCACATTTGTGGTATTCATAGATTACATTCACAGTATTCATTCAATTATATATATATATATATATATTTTTTTTTTTTTAATTTTAAATGCCGAAAGTCATTTATTGAAGGGGCGAGGAGGTCTTAAATACAGGCTTACAGCACAATGGGAGGACCCCGGAAGGCAGAAGTTCGCTACTGATGTTTTACAATCTTGCATCTAAGCTGTTAACGACCATTATGCAGGATACACAGACAAGGAACTTCCCTTAAGCATTCAGGAGGGTGGAACCTGGCAGAGTTAGCATAGGGAGGATATCAAGGTCAAGGTCCACAAGCAAGGCAACAGTTACCAAAAATGGGGGCCAGGGACCTACAGGTCCCCTTTTATTAAAAAATGAGCTTCTGACTTGGGTTGCGTGGGACGTCAGCAGGTCACCTTACCCGTCATGGAGACGCCTGCCCAGGCCACACAGGTGCTCTGTCTTAGGTTGGTGA
The DNA here is from genome assembly GCA_902168425.1 of Peromyscus attwateri. Lineage (NCBI taxonomy): Eukaryota > Metazoa > Chordata > Mammalia > Rodentia > Cricetidae > Peromyscus > Peromyscus attwateri. The sequence goes on along the minus strand of CABHPP010001087.1, from coordinate 45,036 downwards.
GTGCCTCCCAGGCATTACCCGTCTCTGAATATTCATTATCATACAGGCTCAATCGTGTGTGAGCTGCATAGTTAATTGCTGCCAAAGATCTCAAAGTGGCACTGGGCTTGCAATCTGTGTGTTTGATACAGAAAAGACCAACAGAGGTCCTATCTCACCCATAGCCAGTAGGTGATTTAAAAAAAAAAAATCAATGCAAATCTCTGATCTAAACAGTTTCTATTAAATAACTGATAATCTAATATTTTGATTCACCATCTGAAAAATAAGTATATCATTTACATATTAAGTCATTACTGTCTTGCACAACTCTCAACATATATGCAAGAAAGTACAGCCAAAACAAAAGTACCCAATTCACTGTCTCTCTAATTTAAACTTCCAAGTTTCCTGGGCAAAGACAAGGCCGTTTATCATGTGCTATGTAAAACACCAATAAATGGCAGCTGTCTTAGTCACTGTCCTATTGATATGAAGATACACCATGACCAAGGCAACTCTTATATAAGAAAACATTTAACTGGGGGCTTGTTTAGTTTCAGAGTCATTGTCCATTATCATCACGGCAGAACCAGGCAGGCATGGTGCTGAGAAGTAGCTGAGAGTTACATCCTGATCCACAAGTGGAGAGCAAGAGAGAGCCTGGACCTGGCATGGGCTTAGAAACCTCAAAGTCCACCCCTAGTGACACACTTGCTCCAACAAAGCCACACCTACTCCAACAAGGCCACACCAATTAATTTTTCTAATCCTTTCAAATAGTACCACTCCCTGATGACTAAGCATTTCAAACTTATGAACGTATAGGGGCCATTCCTATTCAAACCACCACAAGAGTCTATACACATCCTACTTACTGGGCACATTACTTAAGCCTAAACAAAACTCTACAAATGGAAACTATATTGCCAGGTCATGTTGTGGAAAAAGTCTCATTGGATCTATCAGATGAAAAATTTTACCTTTGTTTGAGCACTTGGAGTAAACCAAAAATTATCTTCCTCAGAATAGATCCAAAAAAGAATTGTAATGAAAAGCTATCAAAGTTCTCGTGCCTAAACTTAAAACTTAAACTTAAAAATGACTCAGTAAATGATTTTTAAAAACTGATTCTAGCCGGGCGGTGGTGGCGCACGCCTTTAATCCCAGCACTCGGGAGGCAGAGCCAGGCGGATCTCTGTGAGTTCGAGGCCAGCCTGGGCTACCAAGTGAGCTCCAGGAGAGGCGCAAAGCTACACAGAGAAACCCTGTCTCGGAAAAAAAAAAAAAAAAAAAACTGATTCTACGGTTCTCTTTTGAATAAACACCAATACGGAGATAGTTAGACTTACGTCTAAAATCTTCAGAGGATTTTTAATTTCTTACATTTACTTTAGGTGTGTGTGTGTGTGTGTGTGTGTGTGTGTGTGTGTGTGTGTCTGTGTGCCTGTGTGTTCATGTGTCATGTCCTACATGTGGACAGGACATCAGAGGACAAGTAGCAGGCACATCACTTCTCTCCATTCTTCATGTGAGTTCTGGAGACCAAACTCAGACTGTCAATATGTAAGCATCTTTACATACTATGAAACCCCCAAATCTACACAGAATTTTAACCACATCTTAGGAATATTAGACACTAGTTGTATTTAAGTCCCATAATAATTCAAATAAGGTTTTCACATGAAAACTGTTGCCACATGGATAGCATTACTTGACGTTTTTAAAGTATATTTACTTAAAAGTACATTAGGTAATCACATTAACATTGTGTCACATCATTATTATTTACACTTTGTGATAGTAAGTTAATTACAAACATGCAATCTGTTAAAACTTAGTACAGGGGCTTGGGAGGCAGCTTGGTGGGTAAGAATGCTTACTGTGAAAGCAAGAAGACCTGAGTTTAAATCCCCAGGACCCACATAAAAACCAGGGAAGGCTGTGTAAGCCTGTTACACCAACATTAAAAGATAGAAAGGTAGATCCCATAAGTTATCTGGTTAAAGCAAGGCTAGCCAAAGCACTGTGCATCAGAGTCAGTGAGAGACCCTGTCTCAAAACGTAAGGTGGAGAGAGACAAAATATGTCCCATATGCTGTTCTGACCGCCACCTGCATGAGTACACATACCCAAACACACATGCATGCACGCACACACCCCACTTATACACATACAAAAGAAATCAAAATTCAAAAGTTAATATAAGGAATAGGGTGTTGTTTTGCTTTTAAGAAACTGAAAACGTATCAGTTTGACTTTGATGAGGTCAGTGAACATTTCAGAGAAAACTGAATTTACAGATACTAGAAACTCAGGTAGAGGAAATGTATTTGGGTGATATATATGTGTGTGTGTGTGTGTGTGTGTGTGTGTGTGTGTGTGTGTGTACCTCTGCATCAAGATGGAGAAAAGATGAAGATTACAAATGCACTTACCTGCTTATCTAAAATTAAAGCCTTCAAAGGACATATGTCACCAACTATTAGGGTGATATTTGTTATGATTATAAGACTAGTGGGCAAGATAACCTGAAACTGGTTTTATCATTTCTCCTACTTATAACTTCCTCTGGACCTCACACTGACCTTCAAAATTAGTTAAGATGCCCCCACTCATTCATTTAACCTCACCATTTAGGGACATAAAGATCAATAACACATACTCTGGTTTGATCACCATGTTCACTGGTCCTAAATAACACATATGTGGATATGAGTGTTTATGTATGTGTTTATACACAATGTGTCAAGAATAAAGAATGTCTTCTGAAAAATTTAAAACTTTAATCCCACCAAATAAGAAAATTAAGTGAACACTAACATATTTCTCCAACACAGTAAGATATCTAGGCTGGAGAGATGGATCAGATGTTAAAAGCTTAACATCAAGATATCTAACAACCACACAACTCACAAACAAGCTTTACTGCTATACTCAGTATTAGGCAATACATATTGTTTTGCTCCTTTTTAAATGAGAAGTGGGGAGAGGATGGTTCGGTGGTTTAGAACACTTGATTCTCTTGCAGATGGCCCAGGTTTGCTTCCCAGAACTCGTACTGGACAGTTAATAATCATCTGCAACTCCAGTTTCAGAGGATCCAATGCCCTCTTGTGTGCATACAAACATACATACATACACATACACATATATACATATATTTGGACCTGTTTTTACTTTATTTTTTTAAATTTTGTTTGTTTGCTTTTGTTGGTTTGATTTTGTTTGTTTGTTTTTGTTTTTGAGACAGAGCTTCTCTGTGTAACAGTCCAGACTGTCTTGGAACTCTTCTGTAGACCAGGCTGGCTTCAAACTCAGATATCCACATGCCTCTGCCCAAGTGCTAGGATTAAAGGTTTGAGCTACCACCTCCTGGGTAGGACCTGTTTGTTAAAAATTAAAAAAAAATGAGAAAAATCATGTGCTCAAAGGAAAATGACATTAACAAAACTACTGATGATTGTTTATTTGCAGCAACTATTTAAATGAAGGAAAAATATAGTTTAAATGCCCCCCTTACTTATCATTATCAGTCTTACTTAAATGCTCAAAATACATTTCTCTGAATGCTGGCACTACTGTACCTAGAATTAACCAGTAATTCAATAATTAGAATTTTTAAAAGATTAATGTTTGGATGTTGGCACAGGGTGATTATAGCTGGAATCCTGAACTAAAAAAAAAAAATACCATGTTTTTTGCATACCCACTAGAAATAAGCTGGGATAACCAGGCATTAACATAAAGAACCTTATCTTAGAGCTGGTTTCTATTTTTAAGTAGTTTTTTAAAAAACTTTCATTCTGAAGTAGTTTTTACTTCTACAAAAGCCAAAAATATTATATATGAAGAATTTCTAGCTGAGTGTGGTAAATCACACTCCTCTAACTCCAGCAGTTACATAATAGAGAGGCAGAAGCTTAAAGTCATTCTCAGGAGAGAACAAACTCCAACAAGTTGTCTCCTGATTTCCACATGCTTGAAGTGACATGGGCATGTATACACACATACACAGGCAATTAATAAATGTTTAAAAAAATTACAGGAACAAATTTACATTTGTTTATTTGTATTCTGAAAGCTACAAAATTATAAGAATTAAAAAGAATTCTTTTTAATTTGTCAGTAACTTTAATAAATGAGAGAACTAGGAAAGGAGCTGGTGAATATGTAAATCTGCTCGAAATACTTTCCTGCATCACTTTCTTCTATTCATTTTCTAGGGCAATTGAAAATGTTAGGGTATAAGGGACATAAGGGACTGTCTGGCCACCTGAGACAAAGTCTTGGCACTAATGTGAAATAAGATAGGCCAAAGCCACCCTTCTGTATTGTGTGACTGGCCTAGTTAGAAGACATATCCATGACAGTCCAAGACAGGCATCACTACTGTGGATGCCTTTGGGTTCTCTCATGGGCAGTTGCTTTTCATATCAAATATGACTTAGACTAAATTATGAAGATTCAAAACAAAAATTTAAAATACCCAATATAATATCAATTTTCACAATTTAATTAGAAACAAATAATATAAGCTGAGATAATCATTCTTTAAAATTATTTTCCAAAAATGATTTCTAAATTACTTTGCTATTTATATTCTAAATTTCAAGGCATACTTTAACCTCATTGGTTCCAATATAATTATGACGTTCATATGACTGTATTTTGGCAAGATTATACAGTATTACACTGAATTTAAGCTTTAGAATTCAGATGTCATCAAGAAACAATAATAAAAACTCTAAGATCTGCATGTTGCCTCATAACCTATGACTTTAGAAAAAACAGAATGAGATGGATACCTACTATAAGGAAGATAACAATGCAATTGTTTTTTCCATGACAACAAGAAGCAGGGAATACTGGAAGGCAGCAACAAAAGCACCAAATGGATCAGGAAGTTCAGAAGTGGATGCCAGACAAGATCCAGGAACTTGCAATTGCCACAACTGCAGAAGCAGCAAAGACTAAAACTAGTGGCAATGGTTCAGAGCCACTCAGGCCAAAGAGAGAATGTCTGCTGATCCTGGGATTGAGAACACTTCTAGAAGATGCAAACTTGATTGATATTAAGTGCTAGTCTTGAGACAGAATTGTCTAATGGAAGAAATACACTAGAAGGTGCTGGAGACACTTTAGAGATGAAGAATACTCAGATGGCCTCCAAAGATCAAAGTAATAGCCAACAATTGGAAGAGGCAGAATTACAATGTGGGATATGTATAAAACGGTTCACAGCTAACACCTTTGGCATAGATACTACATCATGTCTATTTTTCTTGATCAAACTACATTACAGTTTCCAATAAAACGTGTCATCATAGTGGAAATACCTATTTCCCCTAGAAGCAAGAAAACTTAATAGAAACATGTTTTAGTGCTTTTGCCAACCTAATATGAAAGTATAAAGCACCAGATGAATACCCCCAAACCATGCTGTCCAAAAAATAAGGGTATTATATCATTTATCATTAAATATTGGGAGTGCATGAGGACCAAACATAGATCTGGGAAAATGACTTGGCCAAATAACATTGTCAAAATAATCAGAAATAAAAGATACATTGTTAGTAAAGGAATACCTTGGTCCCAGGAGTAAAGAGCCAGATTACTCCAAAACTGGGGGACTTTTGAATCAGGGTCTTGGTAGCACTGGTCATGCTCATTATGACAACCAAAATCAAAGTAGTGATGTTTCCAGTGATAATTTATATCCCAGAAGGAAGCAGAGGAAAACGAAGAGGAGCTAAATTCAAACAGCAAGATAGAAGAACAAGAACACCACGAAGTCCCAGAGTGGCCCTGTTTTCTTCTTTGCATCTTCCCTTTGATGACTACCCCTTGGCACACCCAATGGGTTTAATAAGATGGTTATCAATGTAGTCTAGCTGAGTCTGCCTGCCTGTCCTGACCCTTGAACTTGACTATTAGTTATTAATTAGAATATGTCTAATAATGTCCTGTGTCTTTAGCTTATTTTCTCTTCTCTACCTACTCAATAAGACATGTCATATGCCAAACATTCCAAAACCCATCATTATTTATGTATAATAGCCAGTGAATGGTTCTAAAGTGACACCTGCCACTCTCACACATACACTTTTATATGTATTTCTATCATGTAAGATTGTAATTGAGCCCAGCTAACATTCTGACAATGAAAAATATATACTCCCTTAACCTTATCCACAATTTATTATTATTGCCACCAATATGCCACATTAGCATGTACATCATATCCTAAGTTTACTGTGTACAGGGAACCTACTAACCAAAACATTATACATTAGCATTTGGAACAACATGATTTAACAAGAAAGGAGCATAGTAGGAACACAGTTATTGTTTACTTAGAGTTGGCTTTAGAAATGTACAAATAAGTAAATTCAAGAAAATGAAAAGAAATTGAAAACAGTAACAACTTACATCACTATCGCTCCTTAATCAAAGGTTTTATTATCTTTCTATTTATTTATATGCTTTCACCAACAAGCAGTAAAGTAATTTAGTAACTCAAAACTCCTTTTATTTGCCTTAAATGGGATCATTAATTTCCAGTTAGATATTCTTGAGTTTCCATTTTCTATTATAAAGCTATAACTCCCAACTATGTAATAAATTGAACAGAATTTTTAAAAATATTCTTACAATTAAATGCTTAGTCATCATTAAACAAGACAAGATATACAAGGTTTATTGAAGAGAAAAATGACTAAACATTACAGTGAGTTTCTAGAAATCAGGAAAGCAATTAGAAGATCACTAATTACTGTAAAGAGGGGATCTTTGTTCTAAGAATTTCTGTGACAATCCTGAGATCAATGTCATAGAGTCTATGTCAATTGTTTCTTATATAGAACCAAGTTGTTTGTCCTATACCTACCAAGTACAACCACAGTCAATTGAAGACAGTCATAAAAAGTCAAGTCATTCATAAGGGCACTAAACAGAACCAAGAGAGGAAGTCTAATGTGTCCAGCAATTTTCTAAAGAGAAAGTGGGGGGGATCAAATAGGCAAGATGACAGTGACCCAGGAACTTGTCTCACACAGCATGGATGACATAGGAGGGTGCTTTTCAAACTAAAAATACAGCCTGGTGGTAATGGCGCACACCTTTAATCCCAGCACTCGGTGGGAGAGGCAGGTGGATCTCTTTGAGTTCAAGGCCAGCCTAGTCTGTAGAAAGAGTTTCAGGACAGCCGGGGCTACACAGAGAAGCCCTGTCTCAAAAAGTCCAAGGGGGAAGGGGAAGGGGGAGAGAGAGAGGGAGGGGGAGGGAGGGAGAGAGAGAGAGAGTGAGAAACTAAAAATGCTCCCTAGAAGACAGCAATAGACCTTCTTTTAAGGTCACATGTAAATTATAGTAGTAGGATATCGTATATCTAAAAACATTTAAATTTATTTTTAGTAGATCCAACAATTATAAATATTTACAGAATACTGTGAGGCACAAAAAATGTGATAATAATCTGGGTTTTGGCATTTGTTGTTGATTGATGAGTTAAAAAAGGACTGGGGATTTGGTTTCACTGGGTAAAAGCACCTGCCTGACAAACTGAGTTCAATCCCTAGAACTCATGATGAAAGCTGTACGAGGTGTCCTACATCTCTAATTTCAGGACTCCTACGTAGTATGGGAGGTAGAGATGAGCGAATCATCCAGAAGCTCACAGGCCAGGTGGCCTGGAGAATGCAACATAGCAGAAACCAAGAGAGATCATTGGTAGACAGCAAAAACCACTCCCAAAAGTTGTCATCTGACTTCCATAATTTGGCACATGTTCATACCCCCTACACATATACACACATGCATGCACATGCACACACTAATAAAAGTTAAATAAATAAAAAAGAACAATGGAGAAAAGCATCATAGGTGCTTATCATACAGTAACAACTAACTCAACATTGTATAGTAAAATTAGAATTAAAATTAAAATTGCTCAATAAGGCAAATTTTCTCTCATTCATATATATATAACCCAATTTTATTATTACAAGTATCTCAGACCACCTATAATAAACATATTTCCTAATATAACCCCATTTGTTTGCTAGAGGGAATCTGTATATTCATATATATTTTTCATAGTTTGTTCACATTCACTTACCCATTTACCTGCTTACTAAACTAGTTCAAGGTAAAAATAGAATGAAAGTTAGAAGACAAAATATTCAATACCCTCAACATATTGTTTACCTTAAGCATCTAATTTAAAAAAAAAATAAAGTACTACAGTAGTAATTCACAACATTATAATTTAATAACCCAAATTATAAGAAATCAATGAATCAATGTTAAGATAGTTGAAAGCTACTCTAAAGGAGGTGTTTCATGTTATTAAGAAACTTTGGCATTAATCCAAAACCTTTATATAGACATCCCCACCTGCAGGTTAGCCTGACATACACCATGCTGAGAGTAGGACTATGTGGGAAAGGTTACTGCCATCCATCACTGTGAAAATTAATAGCTTTATAACAGTTGGAGAAATAAGGTACAGCACAGCAATTCAATTTGCTACCAAAAAAAAATGTAGGCAAAAGTCCATTCATAACATTCTCTTCCCATGGCCACCTACATGTTAATCCATTATTCAAATGCCAAAGACAACAGCAGGCACACATACTCGGCCAATAAGTCACCATTATGAGGGCTGCATAAACACATCCAGCTCAGTCATCTAAGCATAATCGAATGAGACAGAAACATGTTTTCCAAGTTTCTCAGAAGTAAAACTTGTAACCACTTTGAAAACAACATGATTACATACAAAATGACCCCATCTAATATTTTAGTGTCTTGTGGAATAATTTATATATCTCAAGTTTCCTCTAAGTTTTTTCAACATTAGGAAGCAAAGAATGCAAAGTGACTAGAATTGGTAAGCATTAAATGACTAAATAAAGCTTACAGCAATACACCTACATCAAACTACAAAGCGTTATTATCAGAATCCTCTTAAGTTTCTAGATGCTGAGTATCAGGAGTAAATAAGAAAACATTCTTTTCCTCTCAATATGAAAAATCAAAGTGAAATTTGCTTTTATTTCCCAGTTTTTAAAACTCTTCAGGTACAAGTATATGGCAATGAAATTAACAATAAGTAATATACAAAAAGGCACTTATTAATAGATAACAATATTTACTGAAAATCTGCCCAATTTTCAGAATTCTCTATTGTATCTCCATAGAACAAAAACTTCTGTCCTTCTGTCGTTAAAGTTCAGGATGCTGTATCCTAGCCAAGGTGCACTTTGACTTCTTTAGCAACAGAACCCTGGTTATCTCTGGAGTAACAACATACTTGCTTTAGATTCCCCGTGTTCCTTACAGGTAAGTATGGCCATGTCTCTAAGTTCCGGCTAATGATAGAAACATTCTGGTAAGGTTGCTTACAAGGTAGGAATAACTGAAAGGTAACCTCTTTGGGCTCTTCCCTTTCTCTGAATACAGACATAATATCTGAAGCTCCTGTAGACACAGCTGCTGGTAAGATCCCCTGGAGTAGGGAAGTCACGCATGCCCTAAGATAGTCAAAGACAAAGACAGGTCTGATTATGAGGACCCTCTACCTGCAGCCTTTATGAAACTTCTATTTTTAAGTCACTTTTACTTTTCAGTTTTATTATTTCAGATTTCAAATTGATACTCATTTCTTTTGTCAAAATCATAAATTAGACTCTAAAATAATAAGCATGTTCAGAGTTAGGAAATGTATAAACAGAGTTTTAAAGTCATCAATTCAAGAAAGGAAAACATTTAGAAATTTAGCTCTCTAACAATCAGTTAGGGCAATGAGGAAAACTCAAAAGGAAGATCACTTAGAGCAGTGGTTCTCAACCTTCCCAATGCTATGACCCTTTAATACACTTGTTCATGCTGTGGTGACCCCCAACCACAACATTTCATTGCTACTTCATAACTGTAATTTTGCTACTGTTACGAATCGCAATGAAAATATCTAATATGCAACCCCTATGAAAGGGTTGTTCAACCCCCAAAGGGTTCACCACCCACAGGTGAAGAATTGCTGACCTAGATGAACACTTATCAAAACTAAGAAAAAATTACTTTCCATTGATAGAGATTACTCATTTTTTAAAAACTTTTTATTGATTCTTTGTGAACTTCATATCATGAACCCCAATCCCACTCATCTCCCCATCCCTCCAGATCTGCCCTCCACCCTTACAACCTCCCCGCAAAAGAAAACAAAAAATAAAAATGATTTAAAAAAATAAAAAAATAAAAAATCTCGCCTTGGAAGCTAAGAGTGTGTCATGGTGTGTCACCAAGTCTGCCCTTTTGTCCAAACAGCTTTACTTGTAAATGTTTATTGCAATGAGTCATTGGTCTGGTTTTAGGCAGCTGGCTTCTGCTACACTATCAATCCTGGATCCTCCCCAGGACTCCTCTCAAATATCCTGTTGTTGTCCTGTGCCATGGAGACCCTACAGCTGTGGTTCTGCAGGCCTGGCCCCTGAAGTGCTCCAGCGGGTCTTAGATGGGGTGGATGTTGGGGTGGGCCAACTCAAAGCCCTGGATCTGGGCCTGGGTAGCAGCTGTGTTAGTCAGCCCACCTGCTCTCCTATGCCTATACCACTAGGGCCAGCTCTCCCACTTTGCCCAGGTGATGGTGGGGCCAACTATCCTGCCTGTGGTAGCGGGCAAATGGCAGGATTGGCTCTCCCACCCTCATGCTAACTGGGTCAGCTCTCCAGCATTGCCATGGCAAGGGATGGGGCCAGCTCTCCGGTACCCACACCACCAGGGCCAGCTCTACCGCAATGCCCAGGCGAGGTGCAGGGCCCATCTCCATAGTCCTGTACCCCAGACAATGGAGGTTTTGGGGGGGAGGGGAGACAGCTCTCTGGCATCCACACTTGCGGGGCCTGATCTCCCATGCTGCCCATGCAGGGGGTCCATGCTGGCCAGCATGCCTTTGGGGACATCGAGATTACTCACTTTTAATAGTATTGGAAAATGAGTTTCTATGGAAAAGAATTTTAAAAATTAAAAGCATACTGCTTACTTAACATTGCTTAAAAAAAACTTTAATGCATTCTTTAGTTACACACACACACACACACACACACACACACACACACACACACACACACGGGGGGAGGAGGGGGAGACAGACAAAGACAGACAGACACAGCCTAGATAGATAAGGGCAGTTCTAATTCAACTCCTATAAATATGCAACTGGCCTCAAGCTGACAGCTCTAAAGATCACTGAATTTTTTCAGTCATCTAAAATGTATGTCTGTGAATGCTATACATAAACCCACGAACAAGCATCCCAGAATGATTCTGTTTTAGGAAAAGTTTGACATATACTTAACACTCAAAGTGATTACCTTTTTCCTCAAACTGGTAAGCATCAGCTGTCTATTACTACAAAGCCGTTTATATATTAACAATGGTTTGTTCACTGGTTATTTACTATTTCTGTCTGTCCCTGCTACCAAAAAGAAATGGCAAAACTTATTTCTAAAAAAAAATCTAAAAATGTCATGAGTTCTAAATATTTCATTTATTCTCAAACATTTATAAATCACCTGTTACATATCAAGCACAGTGGTTACTTATAAGTAATGTTCAAGAATTCTAAATGCATAAAGCTTTCAATTCAGAGGGAAGGTTTGCAAATCAGTAGCACTGCTGGTATATGACTAAACTCAACCCACAGATAAATGTATTGGTTCCCAAAGTATTTTAAAAATCAAGAGTAACCAAAAGGTCAGGAGAAATATACAAATGGAGTTAGAGAAGTCAAGAAAGGAGAGGGAGCAGTAAATAAAATCTATTTATGCTGAACAGGTTAGGTGGGAGAGGGAGCAGTGTCCCACTCACTATACTTGGTAATACTGAGTTTGTAGAAACTTTGTTAAAAGGCATTTTAAAACCATTAGGTTGGAGTAAAAAAAAAAAAAAAAAAGTATAACAGGAAAATAGACCTGGGGCTGGAGAGATGGCTCAGTGGGTAAGAGCACTGCTGCTCTTACAGGGGACCCAAGTTCAATTCCCAGTGCCCACGTGGCAGTTTACAACTATCTGTAACTCCTGTTCTAGGGGATCCAACACCCTCATAAGATGTACGTGCAGGCAAAACACCAATACACAAAAATAAAAATAAACAAATTATTTAAAAAATGGATCTTTAACTTCTCTGTATATTGAAATATATTAAATAGAGTACCTGTTTTAAAGTTACAGAGTGGGCCAAGCAGTGGTGGTGCATGCCCTTGGTTCCAGCACTAGGGAGGCAGAGGCGGAGGCAGGTGGATCTCTGAGTGTGAGGCCAGCCTGGTCTACAGAGCAAGTTCCAAGACAGCCAGGGCTACACAAAGAAACCCTGTCTCAAAAAACAAACAAACAAAAGTTACACAGAACAAACTGAATATAAAAGGGCATATGACGTACTCTGGTTTGGTCACAGAGTTTAAAAAGGTAGTTTGACTTTTGTTTTTGTCATAAAGCAGCAAACTCCAAGTCTATTTCATTACCATATAAGGTAACAGGCATTTATACTACTTTACCACTATATTTACCACAAAAAACTCAATATGCAATAATCTAAATTTGAAAATGCCTGCCATCTTAAAGTTTTAACAGCAATTTAAAACTATATACAATTTATTTGGTTTAATACCTATCAAGTAACTTCCCTACAGCTTATTTCCCTTTCATAGGTAAATTTCTTATTTAGTAAAAATTGAGGAATATGTTGTCTATAACTTTATTATACTGGGAATCAGAATAAAAAAATAAAATACTTGTAAAAACTTATTTGAAAAAATTCAAAGCATTGTTATTGTCACTCTAGAAGTTTCTACTTAATCAAAAGCAACAAGTGTGTACACATGTGTGCGCACGTGTGTGATATGTGTATGTACATGCCCATATACACATATCAGGAAAGAAACCAATTAAAAAGCCTACAGCAGGTCAGCAAGATGGCTCAGTGGGTAAAGAGATTTGCAACCAAGGCTAACAATCTGACTCCAATCCCTGGAAGCCACATGGGGAAAAACTAGAAGGGACTTCCAAAAGTGGTCCTCTGACCTCATGCACTATGGCACATGCATTTATTAAGTAAATAAATGCAAAAAAATTAAATGTATTTTTCACAAATATGGCCCTTATTCTCACCAGAAAGAGAAAGAAATTTAAACAGAAAATGTATATGACCAGAGAATAAAAATCTTTCCAAAAGCCAGGATCCACCAAATATTTGCTTAAAGTCTATTTTCTATTATTAACACTAGAAACAGGAGAAAATTCCACTTTGTTTTAAATATAAGTCATCTATTCTTCTGCTTATTAACTTTTCTTCATTTACCTATTCCACCCAGTAATCTTTGGGAGAAATTACATAAAATATTCAGAGTAAGGAGAAATAAGGAAGTAAAGAGGAAGGAGGGTTAAGAGAAGGAAACAGGAAGGCTCCAGACTCAAACCATACGTACATTCAAATCTTGACTAGACATATTTAAAAACATGTGATCTTTGGAAAGGCCCTTAATCCCTTTAAACTCATGGGTCTAGAGAATACCCCCTGTATTATAAAAGTGTAAGGATTAAATGAAATCATTAGGATGACGAAACTATCTATCGTACAAAACCATTATTAAACTTCTTTCCTGTCTTTCCCCTCCTTCTCCATAGCTAACAGAAAGGAGGACACATGCCTGGCTTCCCTCCTGAATACTTTTGGAAACAATGAGTAGAAAAGAAGTAAGAACATCAGTTTCCATAACAAATGTGACAATTTGCAGTGCCTTCCCTCTGATGACCCACAATGGATTATGGGCAATCTCTATCAATTATGGAGCTGAAATAGTGAATTTAAAACTCTACCTATTACACACACACACACACACACACACACACACACACAGAGAGAGAGAGAGAGAGAGAGAGAGAGAGAGAGAGAGAGAGAGAGA
>CABHPP010001087.1:12967-31083 GCA_902168425.1 Peromyscus attwateri | reverse complement strand
AGAGAGAGAGAGAGAGAGAGAGAGAGAGAGAGAGAGAGAGAGAGAGAGAGAGAGAGAGAGAGAAAATAAATACTGGTATTAACCAGATCATCTAAATTACATCATCATGAGTATTTGATTACAAATAAATCATTCACAAAATTCCTTTTTGTTTTCTGATGACTATTTGAAAGCATTAACCAGCATCTAGGCTGACTCTCTTCCTAAAAACAAGTTTCTCACTCTGTAAAATTAAATCTCTAAATTTCAAGAAGTTATCTAAGTTAATGGAGGTTAATAAATTATCCCCTAATATTATGTCCTGCATACCCCAAAAGCCACAGACATAGAGAACACATTCTTGTTAGCAAACCCAGAAAAATGGGGGGGGGGGGGAATATGTGGTTTTCAAAAAAATGGGCATGGCAAATAGTAAAGACTGTGCGATGCTCCACAGAAAAACAACAGAGGGAGATGACAGAACTCACTTCATCAACTCAAGCCCTAACTTCCTTAAAACCACAGCAACTGGAAGAAGAGAGACAGAGAACAAATAGCTTCCTTTCTAGGAGCAGAAGAAAACAGCAACGATTCTAATTTAAGTCCCAGCAAGTGAATCTGTAAGTTCTCAGTGAGATAAGCACAAATCTCTTCTAAAAGATTCATTCTCCGGCTTTAAGGTGGGGACAAGCAACCTTAAAATGAAGTATAAATGTTAAATTCTTAGATTCTGACAAAAAGGAAAAAAAAAAAGTCCTTGGTAAGAAGTCAATAACTTCTTATAAAATTGGGGAAATCGAATTTCACACTTGTAGATTTAAACTAACTGATTTTACCATATTCAGAATTAAATACAAACAAATGTTTACAATAACTCCAATCTTATCCTCCCTCTCCCAATCCTGGGCAGAAAGACTTTTGATTAATTAGTCTTTAAACCACCAAGCTTGTCTTTACCTAGAGCTTTGCCACCTGCTGCCTGGTCAAGGCAGGGCCTTAGGCCTCAGTTCAAATGTATCTCCTCACAAAAATCTTTAGCAATTGTTTTGTCTTTTTATTCTTTAAGAGAAATGAATAAAAGGAAGTTAAAGTTTAGAAGGGGCCACACCTCGGCTCAGCAGGTAATGATGATTACACAAGCCTGACAACCTGAGTGTAATCATCAAGACCTACATAGTAGACAGAGAAAATCAACTCCTGCACATACATACACACTGGCACAAATAAATAAATAAACATAATTTCAAAAGATTTAGTAAATTTCAAACACTGAGCAAACCTTCTCATCATTTCATTTAATCTTTATCATAAACCTCAGAGATTAAAAAAAAAAACTATTCTTATAGATGAGAAAATAAAGTCCAAGATCACACAAACAAATCAAAGATTACAGCATGGTGGGCCATGCCTTCAACCCAGCACTCAGGAAGCAGAGGTAGGCGGATCTTAATTAAATGCTTAATTAAATATAGTTATAAAAAGATTATGAATTATATGAAAATCTGTAAACTAGCAATCTGGGTAATTAACTCCATATTTAAAATTCTCATTTGCTAATATATTATTTCTTTTATGTTAGTAATTTACTATCTTAAAGGAAAATTGGCTATCTCTGGCCCAAAGAGTTGAAAAGACATACCAAAAATGCTATTCCTCTCGTAAATGTTACATGTGTGTACAGGTGATCATGTGTGTATGCATGTGGAAAGTTTACTTCGGGTGTCTTCATCAGTTGCTTCCCACCTTATCTTCTGAAACAGAACCTCTCACGGATCCTGGAACTTACCTATTTAGCGAGTAGACTGGCCAGGAAGCTCCAGGAATCTACTTGCCTCCACCTTCCCAGGGTTGGGATTTCAAGTATGCACACCATTTCACCCTGATTTGTATGTGCATACTGGGAATCCAAATGCAGGTCCTTAGGCAAGTACTTAACCAAATGAGCTCTCTCCTCAAGCATCTCTTCTATACTTCATATATTTGACTTAAGGAACTATGGTGCAAAATTTCTGAGTTTATACTAAAGAATTCAATTAATACATACTCAGAGATGGCTAGTTTAGGATTTTTCTTTGTTTGTAATGAAAAGAGAAAATTTTGCAACATTTTCATTTAAGTTTAATAAATTGAAGCTAATTTGAAAATGGAATTCCTAAGTATGGAAATATATGTTATGTTTTTATTTACATACATGTCTAACTTTTTTTGGCTAGTAATAAAATTCTAAATAGTAGAGTCTTTAACCTCAATATATCTGTAATAATTTGCATATAGAAGGCACTCCAATATACTTTTAAAGCCAATCATTAAAAAAGGGAATCACTCTTCTTTTATATATACCTCATATTAGTTTTAAAATATGTCTACAAATTCTTTAGCATTCTCCCCATTAAAATATGAAGCCTGGCCAGTGTTGTAGCTCATGCCTTTAATCCCAGCACTCAGAAGGCAGAGGCAGGCGGAGCTCTGTGAGTTCAAGGCCAGCTTGGACTACAAAGCAAGTTCCAGGATAGCCAGAGCTGTTATACAGAGAAACCCTGTCTCAAAAAAAAAAAAAATTAAGCCTTGTGGTGATATTGTGTTCCCCAAAATGTTGTGCATGCTAATAAACTTATCTGGGGTCAGAGAACAGAACAGCCACAATATTAAACATAGAGGGTAGGCAGTGGTAGCACAAGCCTTTAATCCTAGCATTCCAGAGGCAGAGATCTACCTGGATCTCTGTGTGTTCAAGGAAACATCCAGGCATGGTGACTCACACCTTTAATCCCAGGAAGTGAGCCTTGAATCCAAAGGAAGTGATGGCAGAAAGCAGAAAGACATACAAGGTGAGAAGACCAGAAACTAGAAGCATTTGGCTGGTTAAGCTTTTAGACTTTGAGCAGCACAGTTCAGCTGAGACCCATTCAGATGAGGACTCAGAAGCTTCCAGTCTGAGGAAACAGGATCAGCTGAGAAGTTGGCCAGGTGAGGTTAGCTGTGGCCTGTTCTGCTTCTCTGATCTTCCAGCGTTCACCCCAATACCTGACTTCAGGTTTGATTTTATTAATAAGACTCTTTAAGATTCCTGCTACAAAGCCTGAAGCCAGGAGTGTAGTATAGCTTAGTGGTACAGCACTAACTTATCATATG
Organism: Peromyscus attwateri; assembly: GCA_902168425.1. Taxonomy (NCBI): domain Eukaryota; kingdom Metazoa; phylum Chordata; class Mammalia; order Rodentia; family Cricetidae; genus Peromyscus; species Peromyscus attwateri. The sequence continues at coordinate 27,972 of CABHPP010001087.1, read as the reverse complement.
CAAGGCTCTGGGTTCGATCTTCAGATCTTCAACAAAACTAAAACTAAAGTATGAAACTCAATTACCTTTACCTTGAGAATAAGTTGGCTTAGTGACTTCTAAGAAAAAGAACAAGGCAGAAGTAACAGCATATGATTACTAAGACTAGATCATAAGAAGAATCACAGCTTCCCTTGTTCCATTTTTTTATTGTTGTTGCTGTTGGATCAATCACTCAAGGAAACACTAGCATCCATGTCCTGAAATGATTCAAATAGTTCTAGGAAGACAGCCATGTGACTAGAACTTGAAGCCTCCTGGCAACAGCCAGTGAGAACGTAGTCTGCTAACAATGGTCACATGAGTGAGCACCCTCTTACCTAAACAAGCTTTCAACATCTTATCTATAATGTTATAAGAGTCCTTGAGTCACAACAACCATGTTAACTAACTCTAAATTTCTGACTATCTTATAAAACTTTGTGAATTAATAAATGTTCATTGACTTTGTAAGTAGTTATGTTCTGGGGTAGTATGTCAAACAGCAACAAAGAAGGGATTAATGAATCACTAAAATATTAAATGTACCATATTATTTGCATCTCAATCATTTTCCTTTCTCAATACTCATCAGAATCCCAGGAATAAGGGTAGCTATTTATGTAGAAAAGGTCCCCTACATTATCCTGTTCTATCCCTCTCAGATTTGACAGTCACTGATAAAGAACATAATTTGCTGAAAAGTAATGAAGTACCCTTGAGACACTGAGTATAATGAAGAAGATGAGATGCTTTGACAGAATTAGATAGCACCCAGGCTTGTCTAAAATTTACTAACTGGAATGACTTATTTAAACTTAAACCTCAGAGAATCCCCTACTCTCAGTTTTACAGGTGTCCTCTAATACAGCTTCCATTGGGAACACAGTAAGACCCATACTCAGAAACTGTTATAGAAAATCTAGTAACTTCAAATGCCTATAAGATCTACCAGGAGACTGGAGAGATGTCTCAGAGGTTAACAGCACTGGCTACTCTTCCAGATAACCCGGGTTCGATTCCCAGCACCCACATGGCAGCTGACCACTGTCTGTAATTACAGTTCTGGGGGTTCCAACAGCTTCAACAAACACACATGCAGGCAAAGCACCAATGCACATAAAATAAAAATAAATCATTGTCAAGCATAGTGACACACACCTTTAATTTCAGTACTCAGGAGGCAGTGGAAGGTGGATCTCTGCGTTTGAGGCCAGTCTTCAACTTAGTGAGTTCCCCCTGGACAGCCAGAGCTACATAGTGAGGCCTTGCCTTAAAAAATTAAAACAAACAAACAAAAAGACAGAAAACAAAGATCTACTAAGTATCTTGTACAGAATGAATTTTCAAAATTGTCTTACATAGTAAAGTTATAAAGCAATTTAAATCATTACTTCTTCCACCAAATAACCTCCTCACTCCCAAAAAAACATTTTTAAAAAAGCAGAGAACTTTATTTTCTGGGAGCATTTCAGAATAAGAAAAATAAATAACTGCCTACATATATCACACTCAGATCTGTCTTGCTATTCATAAAACTGTCCAGCTTAATTGTAGCTGATAAAATGTCAGTCAAGTGATTGGAGAAGGCAGGTAATGGACTTGTCTCATGCAATAGTAAATGGAACACACACACCCACACAGAGCTTACTCTCTAATCACGTTTATAAAGGGGCTGGAAGTAAGGTGAGGAAGAGAAGGGACACAAGAAGTAGAAAGATCAAACAAAGCAATGACCTTTAACAGATACCAAACTGTCCTAAAAATCACCAAATTGTATAATTATAAAGAGCAAATGGTATGGTAAGTAAATTATACTTCAATAAAGCCATTTGCCAAAAAAGAGAAAGATGTATGCAGTAGTATATTCCAAATGATTAAAAAAAAACAACTTAATTGGCTCTCTCTGCTGTAATTTACCAATCTGAGACACTCAGGAACTTATCTAAACTTCACAAGATAACAAATACTTATATTATCTCCAGATCACAGCCAGAAAACTGACACATGGTGAGGGTCAAGAGCTCATTAGTCAGCTACCAACCCCAGGACCAAGACTGGAACTCCAGCTTATTTAACTTCAAACAACAAAACTAAGAGGAACTTTCATTTCTTTATTAAAAAAAAATAAGCATTTTTACATATGGACTAATATTTTTGAATTAGGAATTTTCAAAGGCAAAGAAATTACTTACATACTGAAGACATCAAGTTTGGTAGTGTCTAAAAAAAAGAATACTTTCTTGAGGTCTAAAGGCCTGGGCTGATAAATCTCACATGAAAATAAAGGCACCTAACCAGAGATCTCCAAAAGGCCCTTTTAATTGTGTTCTACAAAATGAAATCTTCCACAAAAGAGGGAGGCACATTTTCACAGCCCACTTCCTGCAGCTTCAGTAATTTAGCCGATATAACAATCACTTGCTTCCTTGTAATTTTTTTCCACCTATTAACAGGTAAGATAGCGGCAGTGTTCTCTATCTTGCCCTTTTTTCCACTATTCTTAAAAAGAAAAATAACAATGGCAGAATTTAACCGATGTTATCTTTATATAAGCCTCCTGATCAAAGACTGAAAAGTATATCCATGAGATATGAGAGTATAAACAGATAGGAAGTTGAAATTGTAGGAGAGGTATAGAGAAAACTAAAGCAAGTATACCAAAGACCCTTTAAAGATTTATTATAGGGCATGTCACAACACTGAAAATAACAAAGTTACAAAAGTACAATTCATTCTGTTTCTTTTTTAAAATGTGAACTAAATTTACCAGGCATAAACATTTAACTTATAGTTCCAAGACACACATATTCAATAATCTACTCTGGACTCCAAAAGTCATAGAAAGCACTACTAACAACAGGAAGGCTGCTGCTCTAACTTCTGCCTAGTAAAGCACAAAGTCGATACTGCCTTGTTATTCTCACAGGCAACACCTTACCACTCCCTTGTGCCTTTAAAGGCTTCCTTTTCAGAACAGAAAACAGTTTTCTCCTGCCTGACTTTAAGAAGTTACATATATGACTAAAGCTCCAGAATAATTCCAAGCCAAGAAATAAAACTGAAACATACTTAACTACATTAAGTGCTGGACAATAACAACTACTAGAGGGAAAAGTGCTTTAACGATTTCTAATAAGTCTGTCTTCAATCCATTACCCTGTGGCATGGTTTTGTAAATATTAAAATTAATCATTATAGGTTGAGTTTAACTCAGCCAGCAACTTGTAAGTCACATCTGTCTGAGCCAGAAGAAGTTGTAAAAAGAAGACCCAAAGAATTAGGCTGTGCTCTGCCTTAAGTATCTCAGAAAGGGAGATCTACGTATGGCTGATCTAGGTAGGTGTTTCCTTCTCCTGTGCTAAAATACAGACTTCACGACTCTGAGTCAGTTTGACTCAGGGAAGTCATGAGGCCACAGACTGGACATGACAGCATGCTGAGTAATGAATGAGACACACTGTTTCTGAGCAGAAACTTGAAGAATTAAGAGTGTTAATAAAGTTCAGGCATAGTGGTGCATGCCTTTAGTTCTAGTACTTGATGAGAAGAGGCAGGAGAATCTCTGTGAGTTTGAGGCCAGCCCAGTCTACATAGTAAGTTCCAGGCCAGCAAGGAATATACAGAGACCCTGACTCAAAAAAGGTGTTAGAAAAAAAGTTATTTATGGGAACTAAATGAATATTAACTGTTCCTTTCTCTCTCCTCTCCCCAACACCACCCATAATTCATGAAGCACTTTCAAAAGGTAAGGAGAAATTTCTTACTAAGCAAGAAAGTTGTAAAACTATATTCATTCCTAAACTTCCCATATTTTCTTTTAAATACAATTTTTTTAAAATACTGCTCTTGCTTTGACCACTGACAGTCTTTTTCCTTTGTATCTTGACTGTTGAACTTTGCCAAGACAAGGCAGGACAATCCTTCAAGATTCCTTGTTTCACAGAAGGGTCTACCAGATATTCTGCAGGACACAGAAGAAAACAACTGCTGAAACATGCCAATACAAGGCACAACAGTCTTTCAAAATTCCTGCTTCATAGAAAAGTCTGCTGGATATTCTAGGCCCATAGGCTGAAGATGGATGCTCCAACATTGAAGAAGAACTTGGGGTGACTATCCAGGCAGCCAGATGTCTCTGCTGTTAGGTAATATTATATTCTTCTGGGGTCTTTGACGGAGTTAAAGACTAAATAGTTAGAGTTATAGTTTTCCTTAGTTATGATAGAAAGTAAATTAGGTATAAAACTTTGGAATCACTAAAATAAGATAGATAATTGAGTATTTTCTCTGAATTTGCTAAATACAAATGTACTGAATAGTGTAAATATAATTTAGTTTTTTGGTTTTTGTTTTGTTGGTGGTGGTTGTTTTTTTTGTTTTTTTGTTTTTTTGTTTTTTTGAGACAGGGTTTCTCTGTGTAGCTTAGGAGCCTTTCCTAGAACTCACTCTGTAGCCCAGGCTGACCTCGAACTGCCTCTACCTCCCAAGTACTGGGATTAAAGGCGTGTGCTGCCACTGCCCAGCATAAATCTAATTCTTACTTGGTAACTGTTTTTGTTGTATATAGTTTTACTATGTTAAAGTTAAAACTTTTCATTTTTATTTAGACAAAATGGGGGAAATGTTGTGGAATGTTAGTTTAAGGTATGTTACATTCATTTATGCTATGGAATATTTGTTTAATGATGCAAAGATGTGTTGAATTCTTTTATGTTGCATTTGTTTAACTCTGTAAAGCTGTGTTACTTTGCCTATCTGAAACACCTGATTGGTCTAATAAAGAGCTGAATGGCCGGGGGCTGGAGAGATGGCTCAGAGGTTAAGAGCACCGACTGCTCTTCCAGAGGTCCTGAGTTCAATTCCCAGCAACCACATGGTGGCTCACAACCATCTGTAATGAGATCTGGTGCCCTCTTCTGGCCTGCAGTCATACATGCTGTATACATAATAAATAAATAAATCTTTAAAAAAAAAAAAAGAGCTGAATGGCCAATAGCTGGGCAGGAGAAATAGGTGGGCAGAGAGAATAATTAGGAGGAGAAATCTAGGCTCAAGAGAAAAAAAGAGGAGGAGGAGGAGGAGCAAGAAAAGGAGATGGAGAGGACACCAGGGGTCAGCCACGGAGCCACACAGCCAGCCACTGAGTAAGAAGAAAAGAAAGATATATAGAATAAAGAAAGGTAAAAAGCCCAGAGGCAAAATGTAGAAGAAGAATATATAGAATATAGAATAAAGAAAGGTAAAAAGCCCAGAGGCAAAATGTAGAAGAAGAGAAATGGGATAATTTAAGTTAGAAAAGCTGGCTAGAAACAAGCCAACCTAAGGATGGGCATTCATAAGTAAAAGTAAGTCTCCATGTATTTATTTGGGAGCTGGGTAGTAGGCCCACAAAGAGTAAAAAAAAAAAAAAAAAAAAAAAAAAAAACAACTACATACACATTAAGGACCACCATTTCAACTAGACAACTATTAGAGAGCAAAAATCACATCTTCTACCTCCTAATACAGAAAACAGGAAACAAGAATAAGGCAGGCTTTGGAGGTATACCAGAAGTTTCAAATCCAAGTTCCACTATCCATTTAATAACCTTGGCCAAGATACTTACCCTCTATATATCTCTGTGTTCTCAGATGCAAACCAGAAATAACAGCATATGATATTGTAAAAACTAAGAGCAATAAACTGAGTGCCTAGAAACATAGTAATCATAAACTATCAATTATACTTATCTGTATCCCTATAACACCTAGCAATAAGTTTTGTAATGAGCTCAACAATCAGCCTATTGGCTAAAAGAACAACCATTCTGGCAATGCAATCTCTCTCCATGATTGTATAATTTGTAAGCAATGGTCTCTACTGTTCTAGATTGCCTTCTTAAATTCCTCAGGATATTAATTAGCTTAAAATGTAACTTCACACAGTCCTAATTTTCAGCATATCTTAAAAGGAATTGAAAAATAGTTAAGTAATAGGACAAAGGCTTCACTTTTTTTTTTTTTTTTTTTTTTTTTTTCCTGCTTCAGTTTGACAGTCCTTGCTGTCAAGTCTGAGAAAACAAGAAACTTCAGACAATGCAATTTTAGGCTGGTCCACACAGATTATCAAAATGAAGGGGAGAACATGATATTCTTTTTAAATATAAACTAGATTCTTAATTTTAAATAGCAAAATAGGATACTTTTAGAGATCTTTTTCATAATGTTAAAAAAAATTATTTTGGTATCAAAACTGCAATGAAAGGGGGCAGGCAAAGTGGCACATGCCTGTAGTCCCACCTACTTGGGAAGCTAAAGCAGGAGGATCTGTTGGGCCTAGGAGTTTCAGGCCAACCTTGGCAACATATTGACATCTCAGTTCTTAAAAATAAAACAAAATATAGTACCCAGCAATTCTACTCCTAGGTATGCTCTCAAAAACTAAAAACAAAGATTGAAAGATACTTGTGTACCAATTTTCATAGCAGTAATATGCAAAATAACAAAAAAAAGTGTTAATACTTACAGCATTCACCAGCAAAGCAGTGTTTAATTATGGCCATCACATACAAAGGAATATTATTCAACCTTATAAAGACTAGAATTTGAACATTTGCTTCAACATGGATGAACCCTGAAGACATTATACGCAATGAAATAACCTAAATATAAAAAGATGAACATTATATGATTGCACTTTTCTGAAAGTGCTCATAAGAGTCTCATAAATTGAGATTCAAAATACGTGTTACCAAGAGCTGTAGGGAGCAGAGAATGGAGATTTATTATTTAATGGGCAGTTTGTGACGATCAAACACTTCTAGAGATGATGGTACTGGCTGCACAAGTCTGAATGTACTCAAGAGCAATAACTACATACCCAAAAACAATCAAAATAGTAATTTTTATAATAAATGTCATTTGTTGCTATATATTCTATGACACATAAATTTATTTACAACATATTTACATGACATATATAAATACTTGTTTATTTATTTACTGAGACAGGACCTCATTATAGAATGTAGCCCAAACTAGACTTAAATTCATGTTCTTTCTGCCGCGGACTCTGAAGTGCTAAGACTACAAGCACGTGCCACATCACTCAGAAAATATTTATGCTTTAAAAATGTAAAGTTACATAAAATAGAACAGCCCTTTGAAAAGTGGTTTGGCAATTTCTAATAAAGTTAAATATATAACAGATGTCATGATACACACATGTAATCCCAAGATTTTGGAGGTAGAGACAATAAGATGAGAAGTTCAAGGCCACACTGGGCTGCATGAAACCCTGCCTAAAAGTAAACAAACAAGCAGGCAAAAAACTAGTAAAGTTAAATATATTCTTTATCATATAATCCAGTAACTCAATAGTCCTTAGAGATCTGCTCAAGAAGATACTTGTCCACAGTGATTACAAGTGTATTCACAACTGCACAAAATAAAGCAAATGTTCATTAACTTGTAAATGAACAAACTACAATATGTGCCTATAACAGAATATTACTCAGCAATGAAAAGGAATGAAACACTCAAACACTAAAAAAAATAAAATGGAAAAACTCTCAAAATTTAAAAACACATGAAATTAATGAAACCAGAAATATAAAGATATGTATCCTATATCATCTAGCACACAGCTAAGAATGCAAAAGTGTAACGTTAGAAATTAGATCTAGGCTGGAGAGATGGCTCAGAGGTTAAGAGCACTGGCTGTTCTTCCAGAGGTCCTGAGTTCAATTCCCAGCAACCACATGGTGGCTCACAACCATCTGTAATGAGATCTGGTGCCCTCTTCTGGCCTGCAGTCATACATGCTGTATACATAATAAATAAATAAATCTTTAAAAAAAAAAATGCTCCTTTGCCGGGCGTTGGTGGCGCACGCCTTTAATCCCAGCACTCGGGAGGCAGAGCCAGGCAGATCTCTGTGAGTTCGAGGCCAGCCTGGGCTACCAAGTGAGCTCCAGGAAAGGCGCAAAGCTACACAGAGAAACCCTGTCTCGAAAAACCAAAAAAAAAAAAAAGAAAGAAAGAAAGAAAGAAATTAGATCTACCCACCCTCCGAGACTGCAACTGTTCCCTGAGACAGAGCCTGCCAGCACCTGACTGGACTAAGAGGTGAGTCTTTATCCTCATACCCGAATACCCCAGCCCCTAGGCTTTGGGCCCAGGGGCACAACCCTGCGCCCCTACAACCCCACCCATTGTAGTTCTAGTTTCAGGCCAGTTGGCAGGCAGATATCCTGCACATAGGACAGACTACCACCATCCCCAAATCCCACCCACCCTCCGAGACTGCAACTGTTCCCTGAGACAGAGCCTGCCAGCACCCAACTGGACTAAGAGGCCAGTTGGCAGGCAGACCTCCTGCAGACAGGTCAGACTACCACCATCTACCACATGCTAAGACTGCAGCTACTCCCTGAGACAGAGCCCACTAGCGCCAGTTGGACTAAGAGCTGCTCCCTAAGACAAAAAGTCCATCAGCATCGACTAGACCAAGAGCTCCCACTGGATCAAGAGTATCAATCAGACCAAGAGAGGCTCCCTCAGACACAGACACCGCTTGCACCAAGTGGAGAAAGAGATGGGTAGACGCCAGTGCAAAAATACAGTCAACAACATAAAAACCAATATGGCTCCATCAGAACCTACATCAGCAAGACCTGAACATCCCAACACAGAAGAAACAGAAGACATTTACCATAAAAATGACTTTAAGAAGATATTAGAGATCTTAAAAGAGGAAATGAAAAATTCCCTTAAAGAAATTGAGGAAAAGTCAAACAAAAAATGGGAAGAAATCAGCAAATCCCTTGAAAGCCAAGAGAAAACAATTAAACAAGTGAGGGAAACAGTTCAAGATTTCAAAACTAAAATGGAGTCAATAAAGAAGACACAAACTGAGGTAATGCTGGAAGTGGAAAATCTGAGTAAACGAACAGGAACTATAGATGCAAGTATAACCAACAGAATGCAAGAGATGGACGAGCAGATCTCTGGCATTGAAGACACGGTAGAAGAAATAGATTCATCAGTCAAAGAAAACACTAAAGCCAACAAAGTCATGACCCAAAATGTCCAGGAAATTTGGGACACCATGAAAAGACCAAACCTAAGAATGATAGGGATAGAAGAAGGAGAAGAATACCAACTCAAAGGCACAGAAAATATATTCAACAAAATCACAGAAGAAAACTTTCCCAACCTAAAGAAGGAAATGTCTATAAAAATACAAGAAGGTTACAGAACACCAAATAGACTGGATCCAAAAAAAAAGTCCCCTTGCCACATAATAATCAAACCACTAAACACACAGAATAAAGAAAAAATATTAAGAGCTGCAAAGGAAAAAGGGCAAGTAACATATAAAGGCAGACCCATAAGAATAACACCTGACTTCTCAATGAAGACTCTAAAAGCCAGAAGGTCCTAGACAGACGTTATGCAGAAACTAAGAGACCATGGATGCCAACCCAGACTACTATACCCAGCAAAACTCTCAATCAACATAGACGGAGTAAACAAAATATTCCATGATAAAAACAGATTTAAACAATATCTCTCCACAAATCCAGCCCTACAGAAAGCACTTGAAGGAAAAATCCAACCTAAGCAAGTTACATACACCCATGAAAACACAGGCAATAGATAGTCCCATAACAACAAGTACCAAAGAAGGGAAACATACAACACTACCACCAAAAAATAACAGGAATTAACAGTAACTAGTCATTAATATCCATCAATATCAATGGTCTCAATTCACCTATAAAAAGACACAGGCTAACAGAATGGATATGAAAACAAGATCCATCCATTTGCTGCATACAAGAAACACACCTCAACTTCAAAGACAGACACCACCTCAGAATAAAAGGCTGGGAAAAGACTTTCCAATCAAATGGGTTTAAGAAGCAAGCTGATGTAGCTATCCTAATATCTAATAAAGTGGACTTCAAACTAAAATCAATTGAAAGAGATCGGGAAGGACACTACATATTTATCACAGGGAAAATCCAACAAGATTAAGTCTCAATTCTGAATATTTATGCCCCAAATACAAGGACACCGACACTAGTAAAAGAAACATTACTAAAGCTTAAATCGCACATCAAACCCCATACACTAGTAGTGGGAGACTTCAACACCCCACTCTCACCACTGGACAGATCGGCCAGACTGAAACTTAACAGTGAAATAAGGGAACAGACATTATGACTCAAATAGACTTAATAGATATCTACAGAATATTCCACCCTAACACAAAAGAATATACTTTCTTTTCAGCATCCCATGGAACCTTCTCCGAAACTGACCACATGCATGATCACAAAGCAAATCTCAACAGATACAAAAAAAAAATTGAAATAACCTCCTGTGTCTTATCAGACCACCATGGCTTAAAGTTAGATTTCAACAACAACAAAAATTACAGAAAGCCTACAATCATATGGAAACTGAATAACGCCCAATTGAATCACCAATGGGTCAAGGAAGAAATAAAGAAAGAAATTAAAGATTTCCTAGAATTCAATGAAAACAAATGTACAACATACCCAAACTTATGGGACACCATGAAAGCAGTGCTAAGAGGAAAATTCATAGCTCTAAATGTCCACATAAAGAAGTTGGAGAAATCTCACACTAGTGACTTAACAGCACAACTGAAAGCTCTAGAACAAGCAGCAGCAAACTCACCCAGGAGAAACAGACGCCAGGAGATAATCAAATTGAGGGCTGAAATCAATAAAATAGAAACAAAGAGAACAATACAAAGAATCAATGAAACAAAGAGTTGGTTCTTTGAGAAAATCAACAAGATAGATAAGCCCTTATCCAAATTAACCAAAAAGCAGAGAGAGAGCATCCAAATTAACAAAATCAGAAATGAAAAGGGGACATAACAACAGACAATGAGGAAATCCAGAGAATCATCCGGTCATACTTCAAAAATCTGTACTCCACAAAATTGGAAAATCTGAAAGAAATGGACGATTTTCTGGATAGGTACCCCATACCAAAGTTAAATCAAGACCAGATTAACTATTTAAATAGACCAATAACCCCTAAGGAAATAGAAACGGTCATTAAAAGTCTCCCAACCAAAAAAAGCCCAGGATCAGATGGTTTCAGCACAGAATTCTACCAGATTTTCAAAGAAGAGCTAATACCATACTCTTCAAATTGTTCCACACCATAGAAACAGAAGGAACATTACCAAATTCTTTTTATGAGGCTACAGTTACCCTGATACCCAAACCACACAAAGATGCAACAAAGAAAGAAAATTACAGACCAATCTCCCTCATGAACATTGATGCAAAAATACTCAATAAAATATTGGCTAACCGAATCCAGGAACACATCAAAAAAATTATCCACCATGACCAAGTAGGCTTCATCCCAGGGGATGCAAGGATGGTTCAACATACGAAAATCTGTCAATGTAATACACCATATAAACAAACTGAAAGAAAAAAAACACATGATCATCTCATTGGATGCTGAAAAAGCCTTTGACAAAATCCAACACCCCTTCATGATAAAGGTTCTAGAGAGATGAGGAATACAAGGAACATACCGAAACATAATAAAGGCAATTTACAGCAAGCCGACAGTCAACATCAAATTAAATGGAGAGAAACTAAAAACGATTCCACTAAAATCAGGAACAAGACAAGGCTGTCCACTCTCCCCATACTTATTCAATATAGTACTTGAAGTTCTAGCTAGAGCAATAAGACAACAAAGGAGATCAAGGGGATACAAATTGGAAAGGAAGAAGTCAAACTTTCATTATTTGCAGACAATATGATAGTATACATAAGTGACCCCAAAAATTCTACCAGGGAACTCCTACAGCTGATAAACTCCTTCAGTAAGGTGGCAGGATACAAGATTAACTCAAAAAAATCAGTAGCCCTCCTATATACAAATGAAAAAGGGGCTGAGAAAGAAATCAGAGAAACATCACCCTTTACAATAGCCACAAATAATATAAAATACCTTGGGGTAACTCTAACTAAGCAAGTGAAAGACCTGTATGATAAGAACTTTAAGTCTCAGAAGAAAGAAATTGAAGAAGATGTCAGAAAATGGAAAGATCTCCCATGCTCATGGATAGGTAGAATCAACACAGTAAAAATGGCAATCTTACCAAAAGCAATCTACAGATTCAATGCAATCCCCATCAAAATCCCAACACAATTCTTCACAGACTTGGAAAGAACAATATTTAACTTTATATGGAAAAACAAAAAACCTAGGATAGCTAAAAGAATCCTGTATAATAAAGCAACCTCTGGAGGCATCATGATCCCTGACCTCAAGCTCTACTATAGAGCTATAGTAATAAAAACAGCTTGGTACTGGCATAAAACCCGACCTGTGGACCAATGGAATCAAATTGAAGACCCTGACATTAATCCACACACCTATGAACATATGATTTTCGACAAAGAAGCCAAAACTGTACCATGGAAAAAAGAAAGCATCTTCAACAAATGGTGCTGGCATAACTGGATGTCAACATGCAGAAGACTGCAAATAGATCCATATCTGTCGCCATGCACAAAACTCAAGTCCAAGAGGATCAAAGACCTCAACATAAATCCAGTTACACTGAACTTGATAGAAGAGAAAGTAGGAAGTAGTCTGGAAAGAATTGGCACAGGAGACCACTTCCCAAATATAACACCAGTAGCACAGACACTGAGAGCGACAATTAATAAATGGGAACTCCTGAAACTGAGAAGCTTTTGTAGAGCAAAGGACACAGTCAATAAGACCAAACTACAGCCTACAGAATGGGAAAAGATCTTCACCAACCCCACATCTGACAGAGGCCTGATCTCCAAAGTATATAAAGAACTCAAAAAGCTAGACATCAAAATACTGAACAATCCAATTAAAAAATGGGTTACAGAACTTAACAGAGAATTCTCAACAGAAGAATCTCAAATGGCTGAAAGGCATTTGAGGAACTGTTCAACATCCTTAGTCATCAGGGAAATGCAAATCAAAACAACTCTGAGATACCATCTTACACCTGTCAGAATGGCTAAGATCAAAAACACTGAAGACAGCTTATGTTGGAGAGGATGTGGAGCAAGGGGAACACTCCTCCACTGTTAGTGGGAATGCAAACTTGTACAGCCACTCTGGAAATCAGTATGGCAGTTTCTCAGAAAATTGGGAATAAGTCTTCCTCAAGACCCAGTTATACCACTCTTGGGCATATACCAAGGAATGCTCAATCTTACCACAAGGACACATGCTCAACTATGTTCATATCAGCATTATTCGTAATAGCAAGAACCTGGAAACAACCTAGATGCCCCTCAAATGAAGAATGGATAAAGAAAATGTGGCATATATACACAATGGAGTACTACTCAGCAGTAAAAAAAACAATGATATCATGAAATTTGCAGGCAAATGGATGGAACTAGAAAATATTATCATGAGTAAGGTAACCCAGATTCAGAAGGACAAACATAGCATTACTTACTCATAAGTGGATACTAAATGTGAGGGAAGGGATGGCCAGACTGCAACCCACAACTCCAGAGAGGCTAATAGGGAAAGACCCTAGGAGGGACACATGGATGGCCCTGTGAAGGAGAAGTGGACGAGATCTACATGAGTGGACTGGGTATGGGGGAGGTGGCAGAGGGCGAGGAATGGGGGATGAGAACATAGGGAAATGGGAGGGTCAAGCTGGAACAGGGACAGAGTGGGAGGGCAGGGAGGAAGATACCATGATAGATGAGGACATCATGGGAATAGGAAGAGGCAGGGTACTGGGGAGGCTCTCAGGAATCCACAAGGTTGACCCCACCTTGGTCTGCTGGCAGCTGTCCAGAGGGTGCCTAGACCAGTCTACTCTGGTGACTAGCCTAGCAAATAACCTAGTTGTCATCATACAGCCTTTGTCCAGTGACTGATGGAGGCAGATACAGAGATCCATGGCCAGGTACCAGGCTGAGCTCCAGGAATCCAATTGATGAGAGAGAGGAGAGATACTGCAGGTGAGGGACGTCAAGATCATGATAGAAGAATGTGCAGAGATGACTGGCCACACTAGTGGAAGCCCATGAACTGTGGACTGGTGGCTGTAGAGCCCCCATGGGACTGGACTAGGCCCTCTGGATACGGAAGACGGTTGTTTGGCTCGAACTGTTTGAGGGGCACCCAGGAAGGGGGATCAGGATCTGTCCCTGGTCTATGGGCAGGCTTCTGGAATCCGGTGCCTGTGGTGTGACACCTTGCACAGCCTTGGTGCAATGGGAAGGGGCTTGGACCTACCTAGGCTCAGTGTGCTGGGCTCTGCTGACTCCCCATGAGAGACCTCAATTTGGGGGATGTGGGGATGCGGGGTGGCTTGGGAGAGAGGGCTGGGGGTGAGAGGAGGGAGGAGGGAAGATCTGTGGATAGTATGTGGAGCGAGTAGAAAATTTCTTAGTGAAGAAAAATGAAAAAAAAAAACTGTACGGCCATGGCAAAAAAAAAAAAAAAATTAGATCTATTGTTGCCAATGGCTGAGATTTAAAAAAAAAAAAAAAAGATCTACTATAAAGGAGTGTAGGGCTGTTTTTAGGAATAATCAAAATATTCTCTAATTTGATCATAAGGAGTTTAAATGAATGTATCATTTGATCAAGTTCATTTACCATATATGTAGAAAAAGAAAAAGAAAAAATATATATATGCATATATATGTATATAAACTACCATCAACATAAACACTTCTGCTTCTACAATATGTTTTCTTAAAAAGTATTCAATAAGTAAGATGAATACCTGAACCTCTAATGTTGTCCCAGTTTCTAAGTATGACCTTACTGCAAACAGGACAGAGATGAAAGCATGTTCTTCATTTTCTCTTCTACATGCATTTTATTCCAAAAGCCAATGAGGTAAACTCATAATTTCAATATAGTAGAATTAACTACATCATAAATAAACCAGAGATCATAAAGGAATTGGAAAAA
>CABHPP010001087.1:0-12957 GCA_902168425.1 Peromyscus attwateri | reverse complement strand
TTAACTACATCATAAATAAACCAGAGATCATAAAGGAATTGGAAAAAATGGGTTAAGACAAACTCAACTTACAAATCAGTAACCATATAAATAGCATGCCAACCACATTTTCCCATTTATCCTTCCTTCCTATGTTTTTAAATGAAGGCCAATTTTAGAAGTGCTGTCTGTAAAAGGGCTAAGAAATGGACAAGGAAATGGGGATCAGAGGCAAGTGCATACATGGTTTGTCTATATTTCCTTATTTCAACAGAAACTGCAATAGTTTTTAGAAGTATTGTAGTGTTTACTTAGTGAAACAACAGGACTTATACAATGCAAGTCCAAGTTTCATCCTCAGGAGAAACTAATAAAACATTAGTGCTATAATTACATATTAGCTTGAATTCAAATCTCTAAAACTCTATTTGATTCCTAAATTTAAAACAGATATACTTATTCCTGCCTATGTACAAAGATCTCCTAAAATACCCACTTTAAATAGGAAAGCAATATATGCAATATATGCAATCTGCTGGCTCTTCTCTACCAGATCTCAAACCTTAGTACACATCTAAATTCTCTGGGCACTTGTCAAAATGCAATTATTTAACAAAAAACTTAGAATTTTTTACTAGAGGGAAAGGGGGGCATTCTAAGAATTCTGTATTTTTAGTAGGTGTAGCAGGTAATTTTTTTAGTGATCTGAAGGAATTATTTTGGAAAACAATGGTCAACAAGCTGAATCTGGTATCCATGTAGTATCTCCTTATTGTGAAGTCCATCCATAGACTATACAATACTTGGCATCATCATGAGCTTGTGATCAACTTATTTAAAATCTAAAAATAAATTTAAATAGAATCTTCTAGTGTATTTTGTGAACAAAGAAATAAAAGTATTATTGGTTCATTTTTTAAAGAATAGTTAGACTATAAAATTTGAAACATCCAAACCATTACTTTTTCTGTTATAACATAACATGTAGTATGTAAAACACACCTAAAAGAAAGCAAAATAAGCCATGTGGTAGCGGCACACACCTTTAATGCCAGCACTCAGAAGGCAGAGGCAGGCGGATCTGTGAGTCTGAGGCCAGCTTGCCTGGTCTGCAGGGCAAATTCCAGGACAGCCAGGGATGCACAGAAAAGAAAAAAAAAGGAAAGAAAAGAAATCGAAACAAAATATTTCCTGGTTCTGAAAACCTTGGCTCTTTTAGCACATATCTTTTATATACACAGAGATTTGCCTCCAACAGATAGTAAATTCATAAACTAGTCTTTTTTACTGACTTTCTTCCTGAACACTCGCTAAGATTATATATAGGGCAGAAACAGATAAATGCCCTTTTGTGCTACTTTTGATATGTAATCATCACTATTCTTCATTGCTAAATACCTGAAAATATTTATCAAACTCCATATCCATTTGATCCTCATTTTTTTTAAAGCAGCACAGTCAAAGCAAACAGCATCAACTTCTTTCTGACTTAATATATCTCCCCAAATACTCCATTTTGTCAGCTCTGGTGCTGGCTTTGAAAGACAGATGAATGAACTTGTATTTGCCTTATTTTTCCCTCAAATCAGAAGAAGCACATTGGTATTTTCATATTTGCCTAATATTTCACATTAATTCTTTTGAACATTTTATGAATCAAGCTGGTAGCACATTCAGCCATTATCTCAGCAGTAACAACAGGAATAGCTCCATGGACTCCATGCTCCTTTGAGAAGACTCAGGGTGCCCTTTGTCTTCAAGGTACAGAGGACCATAAATAAAAAAGGGGCAGTCTAATAATGACTTAGTCCTATAAAAAGGCTTGGCCCTTAGACATCTATCTCCAAAAGCTGCCACAGAAACCCAGAAAACAAAACCAGCCTCAGCAAAGATAAAACCAAAAATGAAATAAAAGTGAATGAAAAATGCTAAATAAAGGGAGAGGATAGGGTCAAATTTGTTTGATTTGTTGTGGTTGGTTTTTATTTTTCACATATTTGTTCTTACTTTAGTTTTCAGTTATATACAAAGTATATGAACCAAGTAGAGAGAAGTGTGGGGTCTAGGGAGAAAGACTCTAACAGCATTCGAGACAAAGAGAAAGCAAAGCTATGTGCTTTGTGCTAGTAGACAATAGACTGGAAAATGGAGTAAGTCATACCTGTTTGAGTCTCAATTTAGTAATCAATAATTGTATCTATTTCACAAAATTGCTATAAAAAAACTTCAAGAAAAATACCTATCGTGATTTCATGTACTATATAAACCTAAGCTCCTGATCCACTTGTAAACACAATAGAAGGTTTTCATTAGAAAGGAAAACGGAGAAACAGGAAATTGGAGCAGGCAGTAAAAAAAATTTATTCACAAAACCTCTGAAGGTGAGCTTAGTTGCAAACATATTAAATGAATAAACTTCCCTTTCAATAAGCAATATTCAATACAGCAAAGAAAAGAAAACATGTGCAAAAAAGTAGAAGGCAAAAGGTCATATGATGAAAGTTATATAACTGAAATCTAAGTAAAACTTAATAGAAGCTCAGAGAACAGAACATTTCTTTTAGCCATGGGGGAAACAGGCAAAGGGATATCAAGAAAGTCTTTGAGGGCCTGGAGGTGTATCTCTATAGCACAGCATGAGGCTATCCCTTGTTCCCTTGATTCAATACTCAGCACCGAAAGAAAAAGAAAAAAGACTTCAAGGAAAAGGTCTGATTTGTACAGGGTTATAATGGATGAAACACACAATTCTCTGAAACAAAAATGCTTCCAGTGCACCAGTGGAAAACTCCATCTGTAAACAATGTCAGCATCCTCTCTAAGTATTTATTCACTATTAAGCCACAAGTTATACTTGACAAATCTCCCCACACTATCCCATCTCCTGCCCCCATCCATTTCTTTATACCAAGTCTTCCTAATTTTAATCTTCTAAGTATCTTACAAATCCATTTACTTCTCTCTTCATCCTTTCTTTGGCCCAAACTACCATTATCTCTTGACTGAATAGGCTTCTGACTGGTCTCCCAGCACACAGATCTACCTTCTATACTGTATCCAGAGAGGTCTTTTCAATGGCAAAGATATCACCATCACCTTCCACATCCAAATCTTTGACTCAGGTATTTCTCTAGCCTTACCTTAAACCATTTGCCCTCCCAAAATTGTGTTCCAGCCACTCTAACCTTTATGACAATCCTTAAAGTTGCCATGCTCACTAAACCAGGACCGCTACAGAGGCTATTCTTTCACCCTAGAAAGAACACTCACCTGCTAATCTCCTTTACCTAATTAACCACTATTCACCCTTCAGGACTTGGTGCTGATGTGACTTCCTCAAGAAGGCGTTCCCTACTGTCTTACACTAAATTTGATCATTTTAGTTATGCATTCTTAATCATGTGCTTCCTTTTAAAGTGCTTATTAAAGTTTCAATTTTATGTTTATGTTCTATTTATCTGATTGTGATTCTGACTAGACAAAAACACTTCAATCAAGACCAGGCCCATTGATAATGTTGCCTTAGGTCGGACCTACCAACATACCTATTTTTACTTAAAGACTTCCTTTTCTGTGAAAGTATCTATAAGAAGCCAACAAATACAAGCATTAATCAATGTCCTACCTGTGGTACAACATATGTCTTGGAGACCCAATGCAGTTCCTGCACCAGGTCTCTCTACTCTTACCTCCTATTCATTCTGTTTAGAAAATCCCTCCTCTTGTAGGCTAACAATATTATTCAAAAGCTACTAGTAAGGAGCCTGAGAAGTTCAGCTTAAGCCCAGGAGAACTGACTTGGTTTGCTGGAAGGCAGCAATGTTAACAATGGGAGAAAGCACTTCAGTGGTCTATTCAAGTCAAATACAAACTCCCAGTTTTAATTACATCATTTACAAGAAGAGACGGGAGTAAAGTAGACTGTACTGGCTAAGCAAGTACCTGGCATTCTCTGTTTCTGCGCCCCCAGACCTAGAACTACAGCTGTGTATTATCACTCATGGCATTTTTATGTGAGTTTTATGGGGATCAATCTCATGTCCTAATGCTTGTAATACAAGTACTTTCCCAATTGAGTGTTCTCTCCATCCCTCAAAACACTTCTAAAAAACAATAAGTCAAGACACAGAAGGGGAAAAATAATTATAGATCACATATCTAATAAATTATGTCTAAGATATATGAAGAAGCCACACAAATCATTCAGATTTAATATATCACTAAAGAAGATATATGAATGCCTGATAAAGTATATGAAAAGATGTTCAATAGCATTAGTTTTTAGGGCAATGTAAATTAAAACCACAATGGATATTACTACATACTTCTTGAAGTGCTAAAATGAACATTGGCCATGCCAAATGTTGAGGAGGATGTGCATTTGGAACTGAGCACTGCCATGGTACAATCTCTTAAGAAAACAATCTGGTAGTTTCTAAGAATGTTAAACATATACCTACCATATAACTCACCAGTCCAGAGAAATAAAACTGCATGTCAACAGAAAGAGCTAAAAATAAATATTCACATTACCATTACCTATCATAGTTACAAATAATGAATAGCAAAAAGTTCATCAAAAAAGAATATCCATCCAGTTATATTCTACATAACAAAACAAAGAACTTAACTACTGTTGCATGTAATATCTCAGTCTTAAAATGTCCTCAAAGAAGCCAGACCAGAAATGAGCACCCTTCTCTATATCATATGATTTCACCTGCATGAAATTTTTTAGGGATGGGACAATTGTTCAATGGGTTAAGGCACTTGTCAGAAGCCTGACAACCTGAGTTCAACCAGAGACCCACATGATAGGAGGAGAAAAGTTCTAAAAATTGTCCTCTGGCCTACACACACACACACACACACACACACACACACACACACAAATAAAATTTAAAATTGTTTAAAGAAATGTGAACATCTAAACTAATCTACAAGGACAGAGAACAGATTAATGATTGATAGTGGGGCCAAGATTGGGGTGGAAACAGACAGGAAAGATTAACAAGGGACACATACACACATACACACACACACAATGTTAGAAAAAAGATGTTTGTTCAATAATTGCTATTGAAAATAGTTTTCATACAGTATATTCCGATTATGGTTTCTCCTCCCCCAACTCCTCCCGGGTCCTTCCCAACTCCCCACTCACCCAAATCCACACCCTTCCTTTCTCTCATTAGTACACAAACACACATCTAAAAACTAATAATAAGATTAAATAATAACAAACAATCTGGGTGGTGGTGGCACACGCCTTTAATCCCAGTACTCGGGAGGCAGAGAGACAGGCAGATCTGAGTTCTGAGTTCGAGGCCAGCCTGGTCTACAGACTGAGTTCCAGGACGGCCAGGGATACACAGAGAAAACCTGTCTGGGAAAAACAAAAACAAAAACAAACAACAACAAATGATAATAATAATAATAATAAACAAACTGGAATAGGATAAAAAAAAACTAATAAAAAAAAGTGAAAGGAAAGGTACAAGAAACACATCACAGACACAGAGACATACATACATGTTCACACACAGAGAAATCCCATAAAAACACAACATTGAGCCAGGCTGTGGTGGCGCACACCTTTAATCCCAGCACTTAGGAGGCAGAGGCAGGCAGATCTTTGTGAGTTCGAGGCCAGCCTAGTCTACAGAGTGAGATCTAGGAAAGGCGCAAAGCTACACAGAGAAACACTGTCTCGAAAAACCAAAAAAAAAAAAAAAACCCACAACATTGGAAACCGTATCACACAAAAGACCTGTAAAGAAATCAATTAAATAAATAAAATAAAAATAATGCCCAGGCAAAGCATTATGAGAAAAGGCGCCTCCAAAACTGCCCCTGCGTTCGTTTTGTGTTGGCCGCCTTCTGCTGGACAAGGGATCTGCCTTTATGCCAGCATATACCCAGTGATACTCCATTGGAGAAAACTAATTTTTCCTTCGTGAACAGTTATTAATTGGAAATAGCTTTTGGGTTAGGGATGGGGCCTTGTACTGGGACCCCATCAGGCTTAGACCCAGTGCAGGCCCTTTGCATACTGCCACAGTCTCCGTGAATTCATATGTGCATCAGTCCTGCTGTGTTTAGAAGGCATCTTCTTGGTATCTTCCATCCCAGCTGGCTCTTACAATCTTTCTGCCTCCTCTTCCACAGGATTTCCTAAGCTCTGAGAAGGATTTGACGGAGACAACCCATTTAGGATGGAGTGTTCTACAGTTTCTCACTCTCTACATACTGTCTCATTTTGATTCTCTCTTTTTGATCCAATCTGCTGCAGGAGGAAGCTTCTCTGATGATGGCTGAGGACACTGATCTATAGATCTATGAATATAGTAAAATATCATTAGGAGTCATTTAATGCTGTATTTCTTTAGAGTAGAGTGGTTCTTAACCTTCCTAATGCTGCGATCCTTTAATAGAGTTCCTCATGGTGTGATGATCCCCAATCATAAAATTATTTCATTGCTATTTCATAACTGTAATTTTGCTACTGTTATGAATCGCAATGTAAATATCTGATATGCAGGATATCTGATATGCGACTCTAAAGGGGTCGAGGCCCAGTCTGAGAACCACTGCTTTAGGAGAACAGTGGTATTTGGTTTTACCTAGGTCCTTGGGCTATGTAGTCTTAGGTTCTTGGACAACCAAGCAGCATCGGATATAGGTTTCAACTCATGGAGTGGGCCTTAAACCCAATCATACGTTGGCTGGTTACTCCCACAAGCTGTATGCCACTACTGCACCAGCATTATCTTGCAGGTAGGTCACCATTGTAGACTGAAGGGTTTGTAGTGGGATTGGCATTTACCTTTCTCCTCCAGTCACATGCAGAGTACCTTCCAGTAACATGAACATTAGTTAGTATGGATGAAGGCTCTAGGTAGACACCAATTCAACGTCTCCATGTTCAATGGGTTGTGGAAGTGTTGTCTTCAGCTACAGGGCCTTACCATCAATTTGTGGAGAGCAACAAATAGCCTTGACAATAGCATGGGTTATTTGGGGGTGTCCAAGGGGCCCTTTGTGCCAACGACTCAATTAGATGTAACCCATTCTCAGAACTGGAGGTGTCATTTGGTAACAAGAGATGTCTAGTTGGGCTTTATCTCCCTGTTTTGGTGATTCCATTTGGACTTCTTTCACATATGTATATATTTTAAAACACTTCTACTGAATTGGCTTTCCATAGGACCCTTCAAATGGCCCTGTTTTGGGTGTCCCTCCCCATACTCCCTCCCAAGCCCTCCCTTCCTTGCCCTTTGTTCGAATCTACCATTCTAGACCCTATCTCACACACCTCATCTACCCATGACTGCCTATTCTAGTTCCTCTCCTTAAGGAAATGTATCCCTCCCCCCCAGTCCCTTACTCTGTACCTAACTTCTGTGGTTACATGGATTGTAGCCTGTTTATCAAAGACTTAACAGTTCACATCCACATAAAAGCAAATACATACATATTTGTCTTTTGGGGTCTGAGATTACCTCACCCAGAATAATATTTTCTAGCTCTATCCATTTACCTGTGAATTTCATTTTTTAATAGCTAAGTAATATTCCACTGAGTAAATGTACAACATTTTCTTTATTTAGTCCTCCACTAATGGACAACTGTTTCCAATTTCTGGCTACTATGAATAGAGTAGCAATGAACATGGTTAAGCAAGTGTCTCTGTAGGAGGATATAGAGTCCTCTCTAAATATGCTCAGGAGTGGTTCAGCTGGATCTTGAGGTAGAACCATTCCCAGCTTCCTGAGCAACCGACATGCTGATTTCTACAGTGGCTGTAAAGTTTACACTCCCATCAGCAACAGATGAGTGTTCCCCTTACTCCACATCCTCACTATCCAAAGCTATCATTTGTTTTATTAATCTTGGTCATTCTGAGTGGTATAAGATGAAATCTCAAAGCAGTTTTGATTTGCATTTCCCTGATGACTAAGGATGTTGAACATTTCTTTAAGTGTTTCACATGTGTGAAGGACAATATGTGATTTAAGCTGTAGTAGTATTACTTTTATGAACTTAGGTGCCCTTGTGTTTGGTGCATAGTTAGAATTGCCAAACAAAACTAAGCAGAAGAGCTAACACTATATACTCATCATATAGTGTCCCTTCCCTCTCTCTTCTGTTTAATTTTGGTTTGAAATCTATTTTGTCTGATATTAAAATGGCTAAACTGGCTTGCTTCTTAGGTCAATTTGCTTGGAATAACTTATGCCCTCCTTTTACTGCGAGGTGATTTCTATCCTTAATGTGACGATATGTTTCTTGGATACAACAGAAGGATGGTTCCTGGTTTTGAATTCAATCTGTTAGTCTATGTCTTTTTATTAGGAAATTCAGGCAGTTAATTTTGAGAGTTATCAATGAGCAGTGTTTATTGATTCCTGTAATTTTGTTGTTATGATTTGGTTTCCTGCACCACAACCTTTTGATTTGCTGGTCTGAGATTACTTATTCCTTATGTTTTCTTGGGTGTGGTTTACCTATTCAAGTTGAAGCACCTTCTGTAGAGCTGGATTTTTAGATAGCTACTGCTTAAATTTGGTTTTATCATGGAATGTTGTTTTGTTTTTTACCTATTGTGACTGAAAGTTTTGATGGGTATAGTTGTCTAGGCTGGCATCTGTGGTCTCTTAGACTTTGTAGAACATCTTTTCAGGCCCTTCTGGCTTTCAGAGTCTTCACTGAAAAGTCAGGTCTGCTTTTATATGTTACTTAGACTTTTTCCTTGAGCTTTAAACATTCTTTTTGTTGTTATTGTTTTGTGTGTTTAATATTTTGATTATTAAGGGGAATTTCTTTTCTATTCCAGTCTATTTGGTGTTCTGTATGCTTCTTGTACCTTGACAGGCACTTCCTTCTTTAGGTTAGGGAAATTTTCTTCAATGGTTTTGTTGTAAGTATTTTCTGTACCTTTGACCTGGGCTTCTTCTTCCTCTATTCCTAGGATTTGTGTATTTGATCTTTTCATAACATTCCATATTTCCTGAATTTTGCACCTGGATTTTTTTTTTTTTTAAGATTTAACATTTTCTTTGACTGAGGTATCCATTTTTTCTACCTTGTCTTCAATGCCTGGGATTCTTTCTTCTGTCTCTTGTATTCTGTTGGTGGGGTTTACCTCTGAGGTTTTTGTTTACCTTACTAAATTTTTCATTTCCAGTTTTCCCTCAGTGAGTCTATTTCTACTTTCATGTCTTGAACTGTTTTCTTTGCTTCATTCTACTGTTTGTGTTTTCACAGATTTCACTAATAGATATGCTTATTTCCTCTTTAAGGTCCTTAAGCATCTTTATAATAACTATTTTGAAGTCCTTATCTTGTGTTTCAGCTATAGTGTATTACTCAGGGCCTACTGTAGTAGGGTTGCTGGGTTCTGGTGGAGGCATACTGGTTAACATTGACCATGTTTCTGTGCTGGTATCTAGGTATTTGGGCTTGGGATGGTTGTGATACCGGTATTGATATCTGGTCTTATCTCTGTTGGGTGGGTTTCTTGTTCTTTGGTTTCTGTTGCCCTCTCTGGATCTCAAGAGTGTGATGGCTGTGCTGTGGGTTGCTTGGTACAGAGTGCTTCTGAATCCCTACCAGACATAGCCACCGGGGGGCCCAGGTAAAACATATTTCTAGGGGTTTCAGACTGACGCAAAGAAATGGGAATGGGCTGGGGAGTAGGGGGTGAGGTGAAAGGGTCCACAGGATGGAGAAAAGCTGGCTCTGCCACAAAGTTTGGCAAAATCCCTAGGGAATGGGGTCAGAGAGGGAGGACAGGCTGCTATGGGGCTGAGATGAGACTGGAGAAGTGGAACTGGAAGACAGGAAGAAGAGTTGGATATTTCTTTCTTGACTGTATGGATGGTTTCATGGTCATTTACATATTTCACATATTTCATAGTTCACATACTTACATATTTCACAATACAATGCTATACTTTAAATATGTGTAGTTTATTGTATCCATTTCATCTTATTAAGTGCTTTTAAAAACTAATGAATTGAACAGATTTTTTTTAAAACTAATGAATTGGTCAGAATGTTAGATTTTTAACTCATTTCCAATTACTGAACTGGCTACAGTTATTACTAAGACAAACACAACTCAGGGTCTTTAAGATTTCATGCCTTCTAAACTATCAAGAGTCTCACCGGTTTGATTAAACACAAAGAGGCTTAGAAATACATGCTTTTATATAAAAAGAATCATATTTTATATTACTAATAAAAAATACATGATTTTTTTAGAACTTTTTCTAAATATAGAAATATGTGTACCACTCACCTACACATGCTTTTTCATACTGTCTACATGATAAACTTCCACAAGTCCATGAAGATGCTCTATTTAAGTCATAGCTTTGAAAACACATCCAGCATAACCAAAGCCTTTACTGTGCAGTTATGGTGCTATATAAAACTCACAAGTGAATTACAGTAGCACATTCTAAATTAACATACACTATTTTCCTTGTTATAATTTATACATTTGTTAACTTATTTGCAAGAAACCAAACTGTACTGTGTTTAGGAACATAAATTCATGAAGAAATTGCCTGTTTCACACCAGTCATTTACCTGCTGTATAACTCTGGGCAAGTTGATTCTTATCTTATGCCTCTGATTTTTCATGTACGGAAAAGGCAGTAACACTATTTTTCTGACAGTCACTTACAAAGACTTGTTAAACTGGGGCAGCTAGAAGGCTCAACTTGATAAAGGCACTTGCCTGCCAATCTGAGCTCAATCCCTAGGACTCACACAGCAGAAGGACAATCAATTCTAGAAAAGTTGTTCCCTGACTTTCATGTCTGTGCTTGTATCATACATGCCTACATGCACACATATTTTTAATGTCTTCAAGAAACATTTCACTAAGATAGGCAGAAGGCACTTAGCACTGCATTCGGTTCATAATGAACACTCCACAAGTTTTACTTACCATCATTATAAACATGCCCATGATTGTGACTGTGATTAGATATTAAATCAATACATAAATCGATGTTATAACTGACAATCTGAAAAGCACCAATGTGTCTACTAAGAATTCATGTAAAAGAAGGACTGAGTAGATAGATAACTTCTCCAAAGATAACTCCAAATGACCAACACTCATGAGAAATGGAAATATAAATCAAAACTGCTTCAGGATGGCAATTATCAAAGGAAAAGGAGAAGATAGTAAGAGTTGACAATGACAAGGAGAAATTGGAAGCCTTGCACTTTCCTGACAAGACATTTAAATATTGCAGCTACAGTAAAAAGCTGGCAGTTTCACAAAAGTCAACTACAGAACTGCCATAAATCTGAGTTAGTATATTCAAATCTACATCTAGATGTATCTACAGGACTAGAAAGCTAAGGGTGGTCCAGTCATCTAAGAATGGAAAGCTGAGAATCAGATACCTGTATACTAAAGCTCCTAACAGTATTACTCACAGTAACTAAAAAGTGAACACAACTAAGTGTCCATTAGCAAATAAATAGAAAAGCAAAATGCAGCATACGTAATGGAATATTATTCAGTCATAATAAAGAATAGTTTTGATAAAGTAATGAATGAGGCTTAATGACATACTTAGCAAACAACACAGAAAACAAACATTGTATAATTTTACATATATGAGGTACATAAACTAGGTAAATTCAGGCACAAAAATTAGAACAGAGGTTACCAGCAGCTGGGGTGGAGGTGTGCAAGGCAGAATCATGATTTAACGGTAGAGAAATACCATTGTAGATGGTATTTGATCATGTTGCAGATCATGAAAAGGTTTTAAATATTTACTGATGGTATGATGATTATACGATTTGAGTATGTTTAATGTCATTAAATTGTACAGTTACTAAAGATTTAAGTTTTGTAATGTCTATTTCACAGTAGAAACGAATTAATGCAGAAGAATTTGTTATTCTAGCATCTTCACTTTAATTCCGGCAGTTTACCAATGAGGAACTCAGTTTTGACCCACCTGTCTCTGAAAAAGGCAGAGAAGCTATGATAAATCAAACTGCTAAATTCTAAGACCACTTAGGAAACAAGAACCTTTAACTTTGTAACAAACATAACCACAAACTGTGAACTAGATAGTAGAAACAGGATTTTTTTTTTTTTTTTTTTTTTTTTAGGTTTTTTTCAAGACAGGGTTTCTCTATGTAGACCTAGCTGTCCTGGAACTCACTTTGTAGACCAGACTGGCCTAGAATTCACAGAGATCTGCCTTTGCTTCCAAAATGCTGGGATTAAAGGCATGTGCCACCACTAGCCCGGCTTAAAACAGGGTATTCTTTGCCAGGAGAAAAAAACTACTTCAGAGCTCAGATACTGACCACCTTACTTCATCAAAATATCTTTAGGAATCACTTTTGCATAATTAATTACTTCTCCAGCAAAGTGAAGAAATGAATTATCATGTTCCCTAAGTCTCTTGAAAGAAAAATTATTCAAGTATTTTGAGATTACAGGGGAAAGGGAAACTTTGTAGAAAAAAAAAACATAAATATACTCTAGGTAAATGGGATGACATTGGTTATAAGAGGGTATGTTATTATTGTTAGTTAAGCTATACTTAAGATGACTGCCCAATGTATGCTACAAACATCCTCTTATAATGAATGACACTCTGAACATTCACAAAAAAAAAAAAAACAGCCTCCAATATAAATGTTTAAAAATGTCTTTTCAAACTGTTTTAAGTTGAACTTGCAAAAAATAAAAATTAAAAAGTCTTCTGACATACACAAAACAGCAAAAGAAAAAAAAATCTGCCCATATCAAATTCTTTAGCTTAGAAAATTTTGTAGTTCAACAGGGATCACTACATGCAACATAACTCTTCTTAGCCATCTTAGCAAGCTGTGTTCAAAAATTAGAACATAAATTCCAATTTCTGTAAAAAGGAAAACTAGTGAGAAGTCTTGTCAAAACTAGAAAACACTGAGAGTACACTCATTCTG
>CABHPP010001086.1:24125-70706 GCA_902168425.1 Peromyscus attwateri | reverse complement strand
GCACGCGCACTTGTGCCAAGCCCAAACCCAGTTCTTGAGTACACATGGATTTGGTCTTTTATTCCTGATGGAGGTGACTTTGTCTTATCCCGTTGATGGGAACTCAATCTGACAGGATTGACTAATCAACTGGATAAAGGGAAAGGGGGAAAAGTTCAGGAAACTTGGGCTCTTGTTGGACCACCTACCTGGGATAGAAAACAAACAAATCCTATTTCCCACATGAGTGCATGCACTACCACAACGGAGTTCAGAAAACTATCTTTATGACACCCCTTGCAGAACTGGAGAGATGGCACAGTGGTTAAGACCACTGGATGCTCTTCCAGAGGACCTGAGTTCAATTCCCAGCACCATATCTAAGTACAGTTCTGGGGTTCCGATGCCCTCTTCTAGCCTCCACTGGCACCGAGCATGAATGTGGTGCACAGGTATACATTCAGGCAAACCACTCACTCAATAAAATAAAAATCCTTGCAACCCCCCCCCCCATCTTGCAAATTATGTAAACAGACAGTGAGTGTCTCTTCTCAACTTGTGTTTCTCCTTTTTGGAGTTTGTCACCTTTTCTTCAAGTCTCAAGTTGAAGTCACTTCCTCAGAGTGGCTTAACAGATGTGGCCCAATCCTGGGTCTTTAATAAATGTATATACTGGACAAAGAGTGTATGAAGTTCAGCTGCCAGAGTGCCTGCCCAGCATGTCCTGGGTTCAGTCACCAGTATCACATAACCCTGGTGTGATGACACACACCTACAATCACAGCCCTTTGGAGGTTCAGGCAGAAGGATCAGAAGTTCAAGGTCAACTTTGGCTACACTGTGAGTTCCAGACCAGCACAGGCTATGTGAGACCCTGGCTCAACCAAAAATGTATATAAATAAATGTTAATGAATAATTAATTGAATGTTAAGAAAAGGATAGTGGGCATTCAATCTCACGGTAGTTAAAAAAGACAAAGTCCTTGTCTGCTCACTTCTACTTTCAGATGTACCCCCAGGCTGGGTCAGGTGGTCCCTCTGGGATCCTAAAGCCCCTGGACCACCCTGGGTCTTTTCTGTCTCTTAATTATTCTTTCCTATCGCATTAACAGCAGGCTCACAATCACCATCGAAGTCTCTAATAGGTCGAAGCAAAAGGGAGGGGCTCAGGAAGTGTTTTGATGTTGTTGTTGGGTGAAGGTACCTTTGGGCAGGGCTTTCCCAGCTCTGTAATTCTTTCCAGTGCTTAAGAAGGAGAATCATAGCTGAGTAAGCCAACGACAGGAAGCAGGCTTCCCTGGGGGCAGCCACCCCCGCGAACCCGGCTCCCCTCCACTCCAGGATAAACAAACATCCGACTAAACAATTAGCTGACAGAGAGAAGAGCGGGCTGCCGGCTTGGCTCTCTATCAAGATTTCCCAAGCATGGCCCCGCAGGCCCAAATAGCTGGAGGTCACCGTCAACCAAAGTGCTAGGGACCAAACAGGGCTTCAGGTCTGGACGCGTATCGCAGAGATGATTCGCCAAAGAGAAAAAAAATATATACACACACACCAAAGTTTTCAGAGAAATTAGCGATGGTGGGACATATTCAGTCTCCATTCGGAGAATTACAGAGAGGGTAGCGACTAGGGCCGAACATGAGCAATAAGTCGATGATCCTACAGCGCCGCCTACTAGCAGTGCAGAGAAAGCCGCATCTCTCCGCAGCTGCGGGATAATACGGCAAATGATGAAATCTTCCGCCATTGGGCAGAAAGGCAGCCAATCACGTGGAAGGAATGAGAAGCCAGGATGCTGGCTGTCGCCGCGGAACGACTCAAGACGTGCAGTGTACAGTGCGCCAGACATTTGATGGAAGGTTGCACGATGAACCTATTTCTATAAATTTGTAAAATTAGCCGGGCATGGCATAATCCCAGCACTGAAAAGGGAGAGGCCGGAGGATTGGGAAAGTTGAGGCCAAATTGAGCGGTGAAGTGAATTATAGGCTAGCCTGGGCTACTCAAAGGCAGCATGGGAAACATAGTGAAACCCTGCCTCAGAAAGCAAGAGTGAGGAGGAGGGGAGATGGAATAAATTTAAGTAACGTAAATTTGAGTAAGGCACAGTTCATACCTTGTTGGTTTTGAGGCCGTTTGCTTTTTGGTGCTGGGGCGGCAAAGGCAAGCTCTCTACCAGTGAGCTACATCTTCAGGCTTCTTTTACCTTTTATTTCGAAGCAGGATCTCACTCTGTTGTCCAAGCTGCTCCGTCTGTAGTCCTTACAGGCTTGAATTTTCAATCTTCCTGCCTCAGCCTCGGGAGAGGTTAGCAGGAGCGTGCCATCAGTCGTTACTTTGTTTGAGACAGGGTATTCTGTAGCGAAGGCTACCTCAGATTTGCTATGTAGCCAACACTGGCCTTGAACTTCTGATCCTTCTGCCTTCACCTCTCAAGTAGTGGGATTACAGGAGTGCATATCCAACCTGCCCAGGGAATACTTCTTTGTGACCAGTCTATAAATAAAGGAACCATGTTAGGCCATCTCTCAGATGCCTCTAATAATGCCTCCTTCTCTTCCTCCTCTCCACAGCCAATGGGAAATACTGTTAGTCATGACTTCCATTACTGTGGATTCCTTTTGCCTGTTTTAGTACTGTCTTAGTTAGGGTTTTGTTGCTGTGAAGAGACACCATGACCATGGCAACCAAGGAAAACCTTTTTTTTTGTTTTGTTTTGTTTTGTTTTTTTTGTTTTTTTTTTGAGAAAGGGGTCTCTGTGTAGCCTGGGCTGTCCTGGAACTCACTCTGTAGGCCAGGCTGGCCTTGAACTCAGAGATCTGTCTGCCTCTGCCTCCCGAGTGCTGGGATTAAAGGCGTGTGCCACCTCCATCCGACATAAAGGAAAACATTTCATTGGGGCTAGCTTATAGACCGGAGGTTTAGTCCATTGTCATGGCTGGAAGCGTGGCGGCATGCAGGCAGACATGGTCTGGAGAGGCAGCTGAGAGTTCTACATCTGGATCTGAAGGCAGCAGGAAGAGAGAGAGCAACACTGGGCCTTGGCTTGAGCTTCTGAAACCTTAAAGCCCGCCCACCCTCAGTGACTTGCTTCCTTCAACAAGGCCACACCTCCTAATAGTGCCACTCTCTATGGGCTTATGGGGGCCATTTTCATTCTAACCACCACAGGGCTGCCTATAAATGTGCCGAGAGCTGCTGGTTGCAATGGCTTTACCAGAGGCTGTGGGAGTATACAGCAGGCGACAACTAATATTTAACAGGCCGACCCAGCAGACCCACCCGATGGGGAGCCCCACCCGGCAAAGCTGTAGAGTTACTGACTGTTATTGACCATTTGCTCTCATCTGTAACTGTCTCCTGGGCCACCACCATACCTCCCTAAAAAGAACAGCTGTGGGGTTCTCTCCGCATCCCATTGGTAGTGTGTTTTCCATCTTTGGGTATACATACTGCTGTGGATGGTCAGGAAGATGATTTCTGCTTAAGCTGTATAGTTCTAATAATATTAGAGTATTTTTCATAACTGATACAGGAAAGTAAGAGCATTCTCGGTCACAAAGACAGCTAATTTCAGACTTCAGAACAAATTCAAAACAGACTAAGCTGCCCCTGCAGAAAATACACACGAACAAGTTCCCAGGTGTTTATTGCTAAATAAAGGTCAGACTGTTTACATTGAGACACAGCCCCCTACAGTAACTAACTGCATGTATTGTACTCCATAGGCTCAAGGTTCAGCCACCTAATTGTTTACTGCTAGTCCTGAATTTCAATGTAATTTTCTGTCTGGGAACACTAACCACTCAGGCTATGTACTTAGCCAAGGATTACTCACTGGCCGGTCAATGTGACCTACCTAGCCTGAGAGAAACTGTGAGACTTAGCATGTGTTCTGAGAATGGATTGGACCCTGGAAATGTAACATATAATTGTCCAGAGTTTGGCTGTGAGACGGTAGTGAGTGTGTGAGTGTGTGTAGGCTGGCATGCTGAGTGAGGGATGTAGCTGAGTGGGCAGAGAGAAAATGTAACATACAATTGTCCAAAGTTGGGCAGAGAAGAAAAAGTGTGAGAGTAACGTGAGAGAATGGGTGAGAGAGTGGATGAGTAGAGAGAGAATGAATGATGCAGTAGTGAGAAATGTATAACTGTATGTGAAGAGATGTGAGGGGGTGCTGTGTAGTGCGATGTAGGGGAGCTGTGAGAAAGAGCTATGTGAAGGAACTGTGAAAAGAGCTGTGCAGTGTGTGTGTGTGTGTGTGTGTGTGTGTGTGTGTGCAGAAGGAGCTGAGAAAAGAGAATGAGTAACTAGGCAGGAGAGAGAGCAACAGAGATTTTCAGAAAGAGATTCTGAGATGTACGTATGTTAAGAGATGTGGTTGTGTGGAGACAGATTTTCAGAGAAAGCTTTTTTATCATGAAGTAAAAGAGAAAGTTGCCATCAGAAAGCATGTGTGTTTCCGTATTTTTTCACCTCAGATAGAAAAAGTCTAGCCTTCAGATAGATAATAATCTTTCCTAAGCTCTAGCTGCCTTCAGGGATTTTTTTGCATACCCTGGTGTGTAACACAAATCCTAATTGGTCTTAATAATAAAAACCTGGAGCCAGATATCAGTGTAAATGCTGAAAGATCAGTAAAGGAGCCAACCACTAGAGAGACTTCTTACCTCTACCTGAAGGGGATCCAGTTCCTGTCTCCACCCTGCCTTATTACTTCCTCTCTCTGCCCAGCGATATCACTTCCTGTTTCCTCCTCCCAAGTGCTGGGATCAAAGGCACAAGATCCCAAGTGCTGGGATTAAAGGTGTGTGCTACCACTGCCTGGCCTCTAGTGGCTAGATCCACACTCTGATCTCAGGCAAAATTTATTTGTTAAAGCACAAACAAAATATCACCACACTGGTGGTGATGTGAAGCTGGCCCTCCAGTTACCAATAACAATGGAATCCCCCTGTAAGTACTTTCATGGATAGCTCTGTTGTATAACTGTTTCCTCAGAGCTTGAATGAAACAGTCCACCCTGAAGGCAAGCTCCTTAAGCAGGAAAGTAAACAACTCAAAATAGCTTCAGGAAGTCCCTGAAACTGAGCAGATTCACTAGGCTCCTCCCTCCCAATATAAGCATGCCAAGCAGGAAAGAAGACTCTAAGAGAGACCAGCTGTCTGGAAGAAGCAGAACCACCTGAGATGCCTGGAAGACGTTTAGACCAACTGAATCAACCTGTTGAGCTGCCTGCAGGCTATGAGGTGTGCTCCAGGTTCCCAGTTTTGTGAGCTCTCACCCATGCTGGGATGGGCTTTGGTGATACCACTGTCTTTGAGTCACTTCTGTTCCTGTAAGTAACCCTCAAATACTCTTGTAAGTAACCCCAATAAAATTCATGGTTCAACAAGTTGGACTTTGGTGGTATCTCTGTACTTTGGTCTCTTGTGGGATCCCTGTCTGGGGTGGGCAAAAGTGTACATTGTGTCTCCCCAGGAAAAATGTGTCACACAAGCTCAGTCTTTTGAGTCTTTGGGTTTGTGAGGTCCAGCCTGGCCACTGTGTGTCAGGGTAGAACATGAGTTCTCCTCATGGTCATACTGTCAGACACTACTTAAGAGTGTAACAGCTGGGCTGGAGAGATGGCTCAGTGGTTAAGAGCACTGGCTGCTCTCCCAGAGGACCTGAGTTCAATTCCCAGCAACCACATGGTGGTGCACAACCATCTATAGTGGGATCTGGTGCCCTCTTCTGGCACAAAGTTGTACATGCAGATAGAGTGCTCATATACATAAAATAATTGAATCTTTTTAAAAAAGATGTTCACCAACGTCTACACTCATGCTGTAGCACCCATTCACTTGCAGTCACACACAGGCCATATACACACACACCCATATAAACTAATAATAACAAATAAAAAAATTTTTAAAAGAGTCTAACAGCTAGTCTTTGCCAGATGTGGAAGTAAAAGTCTGCAATTCTAGCACTCAGGAGGCTGAGGCAAGGATCAGGAGATTCTTCAGGCCAGGGTTTGGAGAGATACCTCAGCAGTTTTGGGGTACTTCTTGCTCATGGCAGAGGACCTGAGTTCAATCCCCAGCTCTCACATGATGCCTCACAACCATCCCTAACTCCAATTCCAGGGGATACAATGCTCTCTTCTGGCCAGGCATGCACATAGTGCACATATATACACAAAGGCGAAACACTCATGCACTTAATAAATCCTTGAAAGAAGAGAGAGGAATCCAGGTCAGCTCAGCTCATTCTATCTGTAGGGTCCGAGAGAAGCCTTCAAGAAAGACCATCAGTTATGTATGCAATCAACAAGAGCATTTATTATTTCCAACACGTTGGGGTGGCAAATAGTGACCTCGAAGGGAGGTCACAAGCTCTTTTTAAGTGGAGTTAGGGGAAATCCAGGGAGGAGGGATTAATCTGGTGCTGATTGGTGGAGGAAAGATTAGTCTGGGGGCTGATTGCTGGGAGGCTTTAGTGGTTAGGGACCTTCCAGCTGCAGGGTAGGGAAAGCTATCTTTAGCTAGCAGAAGGCTGGGGTGGCTCCTGATGAGCCAGCAGAAGGCTGGGGGGCGCCTGCTGATTGGTTGCCTCTGAGTTTTAGTCGTCCTGAGAACTGCTTGCTCAGCTCCGGCCAGTTCCAGTAAACCAAAACTAAGGCCTGGTCCCTAGCAGGGCTGTTAGAAACCTGCCATGGCTCTGGTCTGGCTCCCTGGCTCTCTCACTATTCAATAAGATGTTATTACAAAAAAATAACTCTTGAATGCATTGGCACAGGAGACTACTTCCTAAATATAACACCAGTAGCACAGACACTGGGAGCAACAATTAATAAATGGGACCTCTTGAAACTGAGAAGCTTTTGTAGGGCAAAGGACATGGTCAATAAGACAAAGTGACAGCCTACAGAATGGGAAAAGACCTTCACCAACCCCACATCTGACAGAGGACTGATCTCCAAAGTATATAAGGAACTCAAGAAACTAGACATCAAAATACTGAACAATGCAATTAAAAAATGGGCTATAGAGCTAAACAGAGAATTCTCAACAGAAGAATCTCAAATGGCTGAAAGACATTTAAGGAAATGCTCAACATCCTTAGTCATCAGAGAAATGCAAATCAAAATGAGTCTGAGATACCACCTTACACCTGTCAGAATGGATAAGATCAAAAACACTGAAGACAGTCTATGTTGGAGAGGATGTGGAGCAAAGAGAATACTCCTCCACTGTTGGTGGGAGTGGAAACTTGTAAAACCACTGTAGAAATCAGTATGGTGGTTTCTCAGAAAATTGGGAATCCATCTACCGCAAGACCCAGCCATACCACTCTTGGGCATATACCCAAGGAATGCTCAATCATACCACAAAGATACATGCTCAACTATGTTCATAGCAGCATTATTCAAAATAGCCAGAACCTGGAAACAACCTAGATGCCCGTCAACTGAAGAATGGATTAAGAAAATGTGGTACGTATACACAATGGAGTCCTACTCAGCAGAGAGAAACAATGTCAGCATGAAATTTGCAGGCAAATGGATGGAACTAGAAAATATCATCCTGAGTGAGGTAACCAAGACCCAGAAGGACAAACATGGTATGTACTCACTTATACGTGGGTACTAGATATAAAGCAAAGAACAATCAGACTGCAACCCACAGATCCAGGGAGGCTACATAGCAGGGGGGACCCTAGGATGACTGTGGCTTATAATAAGTTTTGGTTTTACACAATCACTGGGCAAGCCTCAGTGAAACATTTCACTATTAGGATAAGATTTTGTACTGTACCAAGCTGATGATAGAAAAAAAAAAAAAAAAAAAGAATGGGCCAGGAGGTGGTGGTGCACACCTTTAATCCCAGCACTCGGGAGGAAGAGGCAGGCAGATCCCTGTGAGTTCTAGGCTACCCTGGTTTACATAGTGAGTTCCAGGACAGCCAAGGCTACACAGAGAAACCCTGTCTCAAAACAAACAAACAACAATAAAAAAAAAATGAATGAATGAATGAGTGAATCCGCTGCTCAAAGGGTGAGTTTTGTACATCTTCCCAAGGAAGTTCTGTAAAGTGGGCATTCCAACCGACTTCTTTCAAATTAAGTAAGTGTGTGTGTGCAGGCCGGTGCCACGGCATGCGTGTGGATGTGAGAGGGTAACTTGGGAGTCAGTTCTTGTCTCCCACCTTGCTGAGAGGGATCCTGGGGATTGAACTCAGGTCCCTAGGCTTGTGTGGAGCCGTCTCACTTGACCCATGCGTTGTTTTCTTTTCAGGTTTTTGAGAAGGGTATAAGAAAGGAAGCCTAGAACAGGCTTGAACTCCTGATTCTTTTACCTTCATCTCCCTAGTGCTGGGATTACAGACGTGGGTCACCATGCTCAGCTCTAATTAATGCAGCGTTACAAAGTCAGTTAAGAATTTTAGGGCAGAGGAACCTAACTTACTTGGTAGAATGCTTGCCTAGTGTGCCTGAAATCCTGGTGGACCATACCGGTAATCTTGGTACAGGCAGGAGAGTCAAAAGTTTAAAGTCGTGCTTGACTACATATTGAGTTCTGGTCAGCCTGGGGTCCATGAGACCCTGTCAAGAAAACGGGGAGGAGGAGGGAAGGAAAAGGAATTTGTGTTGTTCCATTATTTCCCAAACACTTGATATTGGCCACTTATTCCCTTTGTTTTTATTGTATGTATATGGGAGTTTTGTCTGCATGTGTGTGCAGCTGTGCATGCCTGCTGTCCGGGAGTGGGGGCAAAAGAGTGCATCAGACACCCCTGGAGCTAGAGTTAACAGACAATTGTGAGCAGCCACAGGGGTACTGGGAATGGAACCCCGGAGTTTTCTGGAAGAGCAGCCAGTGTTCTCAACCACTGAGCTATCTCTCCAGTCCCAAAAGTCAACTTTAGCAGGGCGGTGTTGTGGTGGAGCATGCCTTTAATTGCAGCACTTGGGAGGCAGAGGCAGGTTGGTCTACAGAATGAGTTCCGGGACAGCCAGAGCAACATAGAGAAACACTGTCTCGAAAACAAACAAACAAAAAGATCAATCTTAAGTGCTTTGTTAACAAGATAACAAGGTCCCTGACTGGTCTGGAACTCACCAAGTAGTCAGACTAGACTGGCTGGCCAGTGAGCCTGTGATGGCTAATCTTGGTTGTTAACCTCAATTGAGCAATCCCCTCTATCAGATTGACCTGAGGCCATATCTGCAGGGCACTATCTGGATTGCTAATTGGTGTAGGAGGTCCCAGCCACTGTGCACCCTCAGGGGTGAGGGTGGAGAGGCGGGAGAGATAGTGAGGGGCGGGGGAACTAGTCTGTGTAAGAAAGCCGAAGGCCTAGGAACCTGGAAGCAAGCCAGTGGGCAATGTTCTTCAAGGGTCTCTGTTTCAGTTCCTCTGTCCAGGTTCCAGCCTTGAGTTCCTCCTTGACCTCTTTTTAACAGTGGACTGTGACCTGTAAGCTAAATTAAGCCTTTCTTCCCCGACTTGCTTTAAGCCAGTGTTTTTTATCACAGCAACAGAAGACAGCTAGGATAGAAATCAGTATCAGAGGATGGGCATTGCGGTCATAGACCTGACCATGTGGTGCTTATGCCTTAGAATGTTTTGCAGGAGGAGGGGGCGGTGCAGGGGTGGGGGTGGAGGGGGGCATTTTCAAGCTCTGGGTTGGAAAAGCCACCAAGTGCTCAGAGCTTGATGAGCTGCTGTGGGAATTAGGAAGATAATGCTGGGAACAATGGCGGCTTGATTTGTAAGGTTACAGGGTGTGTGTGTGTGTGTGTGTGTGTGTGTGTGTGTAAGTCTCTGTCAGGGCCATTTGTGTGTGATGTATTTGAATTAAGAATCTGAGGAATTGGGGCTGGAGAGATGGCCCAGCAGTAAAACAAACAAACAAGCAAACAAACAAACAAATAAATAAATGTGGAATTAGGGCCAGGTGGTGGTCGCACACGCCTTTAACCCTAGAGGATAGAAGGCAGATCTCTGAGTTCGAGGCCAGCCTGGTCTACAGAGTGAGTTCCAGGACAGCCAGGACCACATAGAGAAACCCTGTCTCGAAAAACAAAAACCAAAAACAACCCTGTCTCAAACCCCGACCCCTCAAATCTGTGGAATTGAATTATTCTTTGATTTCCTGGCTCCGTTGATGCTGCAGCTGAAGAATCAGCTGTGATTAACAAGGGATCAGCATCACTGAAGGGAAATCTCCCGGGAAGTGGTTCCTTGGGGTCAGCACACAGAGGCTGTGGTCCAGAGAAGCCAGGGCTGCATCTGAAGCGAGAAGCAGAGCTCGGTCGTGTGGAAGAGTGTCCTTTGAAACTGTGCTGGCTTTGACAGCATGGAAACTGCAGGGTTGAAGGGGTCATGGAGAGGCTTCTGTGGAGGATATTGGGTGTTCCCTTGAGATGATGGGACCTGCCCAGGATCATGGGATCTCTGCCCAGACCAGCTTTCTTCCTTTAAAAACAAATTGTGTGTGTATGCATGTGTGCATGCATGTGCACGTAAGTGCAGGTGCCTGCCGAGGTCAGAAGAGGCTGTGAGAGCCCTTGAACCTAGAGTTACAGACGACTGTGAGTCACTCCACCAGATTGCCAGGAACCAAACCCTGGTCCTCTGGAAGAGCAACACACCCTCTTAACCACTGAACTGCCCCTCCACTATTTTTCTTTCTGCTGTTTTGTTTTGTTTGTTTCTTTCTTTCTTTTCATTTTATTTTATTTTTTTGAGACAGGATCTCAGTAGCCCACCCTGGCGTTGAACTCACAGGAATCCTCCTCAGAGTTCGACTCCTAAGATACAGGACTACAGACATGAGCCATCACAGCTGGAAGTAATGAGATTCATGATAGCATTTTAATGCACAAACTGTGCTAAACAGCCTCCCCACCCCCACCCCATCTTCATGTGTGCCATTTGAATAGCATCTTCTGTGATGCGCTTGCCCAAACCTTTTGTCTATCTCCTTCTATGCTACGTGGACTTGACATGATTTACCTCGTTGCTATGGTGCTAAGGATGAAACCCTGGGGCACTGCACCTGTGAGGTCAGTACTAGGCTAATGATGGACTTGTGTTGTTGTTTATTTTTCCTGTTTGCTTTAAAATTTTTATTGTATTTATTTATTGGTGTGGGGGTGGGGGTTTGTGGGGGTGGGTGCTGCATACCTATGAGAGGGCATGCATGAGGAAGGTTTTGTGTAAGGACAACTTAGTAGAGTCCATCCTCTCCTTCCATTAATATGGGTCCCGGAGATCGAACTCAGGTCCTCAGGGTTGACAGCAAGAGCCTTTACCTGATGATCTCACCAACGCTGTTTGATGTTTTTTCTTGGTTGCTTTTTACCCCAAAGCTGGCCTCTTAACTCCCTATGTAGCCAAGCATCCTAGTTACTTCTCCACGTGAAGAGACACCATGACCAAGGCAACTTATAAAAGAAAGCACTCAACTGGGGGCTTCTTTACAGTTTCAGAGGGTGAATCCATGATCATCATGTTGGGAAGCATGGCAGCAGGCAGGTAGGTGTGGTGCTGGAGAGCAGCAGCTGAAAGCGTACATGTTGAGACAGAGAGAGCTAACTGGGAATGACATGGGCTTTGGAAACCTCAAAGCTCGCCCCCCAGTGACACATTTCCTCCAACAAGACCACACCTCCTAATCCTTCCCAAACAGTTCTGCCAAGTGGGGACCAAGCATTGAAACATATGAGCCCGTGGGGGCCATTCTCATTCAAACCACTACACCAGCAATGAACCTGGACTTCCGGTCCTCTTGCCTTCTCCTCCCAAGTGCTGGGATTACAAAGCAGCACTTTCGTACCACTGGGGATGGAACCCAGAGCTTCATGCATAAGATGGTACATGCTAGGCAAGCGCTGTACCATCTTAATCCTCTTTGTGGTTGTGTTTCTGGTTTTGTAGTGCTGGCTACTGAATCTAGGGTTTTATAAATATTATGAAGGCTTCCTTCCACAAGCCACCATTTTAGGAAAAAATAATTTGGACTTACTTTATCTTATGTATGTTAAGATCAATCCATGTGAGTCTATCTAATGGGTGGTAGGGATTTATTAAGATATAAATTGAGGAAATACACTCATGAATACAGAACCGAGTGAACAGCTGAAGTTGTCCTCTGTTCTGACCGGGAGCAAATCCACCTGGTGGTTCGATCAGACCAGGAAGCAGGCAGTGGGGAGAAGGGGCTCATGACCCTTCTCCCTTACCTTTTAAGAGGTCATTTACAGTGGCAGGAAGCACCGCCTCCTTCGGGCAGCCCAAGGTCATGGGTGGAGCAAATGCCACTACATATGTATGTGAGTGTTTTGCCTACATAATATAGCTGTGCACCTCATGCATGCCTGGTGCCCATGGAGGTCAGAAGAAGGCATGGATCTCCTGGAACAGCAGTTACCCATAGTTGTGAACTGCAGTGTGGGTGCTGGGAACTGAACCCAGGTTCTCTGTAAGAGCAATAACTGTGCTTAACTGTCATCATCTATCCAACCCCCCTTTTCGATTTCTTGAAATAAGCTGTCATGTATCCCAGACTGGCATACACTCACTGTGTAACCAAGGATGACCTTGAACTCCTGGTCCTTCTGCCTCTACCTTGGAATTACAAGTGTGTACAGCCACACTAGCCTACTTTTAATTTTGTTGTTTCTTCATCTACATGTATACACACACATATATAAATTTTTTAAGCTAGGTGGTAGTGCAGGACTGTATTCCCAGCATTTGGGAGGCAGAAGCAGGAGGATCATCACAAATTACAGAAGCTAGCCTGGTCCACTGAGTGAATACCAGGCCAGCATGATCAACATACTCAATGAGTCATGTTAGCGGCATGCAACTTATTTTTTTAATTTTCATAGTTTTTGGTTAGATGGTGTCTCCATGAAGGCTGGTCTTGAACTCCCAAATACTGACACGGAGACTTATTATTAATTATGAAAACTTGGTCTTAGCTTAGGCTTGTTCCCAGCTAGTTCCTCTAACTTAAATTAATCCATTTATATTAGTCTACGTTCTGCCTTGTGGCTCATCCTCTCTCCTCAATACCGTATACATTCAACTTCCTCCACATCTCGCTGGCGAATCCCCTGCCTCAGATTCTTCCCAGAGTTCCTCTCTCTGCCAAGAAGTCCCGCCTATCTTCTCCTGCCTAGCTATTGGCCATTCAGCTCTTTATTAAACCAATCAAAAGGTGCCTCAGGCAGGTGAGGAAGGACAGAGACCCATCTTCACACTGTCTGATCAATTATCCCAAGCACAAGTGTACACAGCTGCGCCCTGTTTCAAGCAAATCATTTATCATTAACTAATTCATTTTTGAGACAGGGTCTCTCTACATAGCCTTGGTTGGTCTGGAACTTGCTATGTACATCAGGCTGGCCTCAAACTCAGAGGATGCCCGCCTCAGCTTCTGGAGTGTTGGGATTAAAATCCTGTGCCACCACACTTGGCTATACCTGTTATTTTTGACACATACTCTCCATATATAAAGTCAGGCTGACTTTGAACTGAACCTGAAAATCCTCCTGCCTCCTTTTGAACATTTGGTCATTTTCTTTTTAGTTTTTCGAGACAGGGTTTCTCTGTGTAGCCCAGGCTGTCCTAGAACTCACTCTGTAGACCAACCTGGCCTTGAACTTAGAGATCCACTTGCCTCTGCCTCCTGAGTGCTGGGATTAGAGGCATTTGTTTTGGTGGTGCATCCCTGTAATCACAGCTCATGGGAGGTTGAGGTAGGAGGATCAAGACTCCAAGAAGATCTTCCACGACAAAGCTCGTTCCAAGCCAGTCTGGGCTACACAAGAACCTGTCTAAAAACAAAAACAAAACAAATCTCCAAACCAAACCAAAGTCAATAAAAAAACATTGGCATGGGGATGGATGTTGTGGGGGTGAGGCCGATTGCTGTCTGGAGGGGGAAGGAGTAGGTCATAGAGGAGCTGGGCTGGCCCATCAAGTAAGAAGGAACAGGGCTCCTGTTTCTTTTGATTGTCGTGTAACAGTTCACTGCATGGCTATACCCTATCTTTTTACTTTACGCTTCATGTGAGTTTTTCAAAAGCACCTCAGCCCGAGTTCATTGTAGGCACCTCTGCTTCCCCAGGGGCAGAGTGCAGGCTCATGCCTGTTGAATATAATCAATAGCTAACTCAAATGTATAACCCCAGCTCAAAACTATTGGTGGAAGCCTCACTCCTCTCCATCATCACAAGGACCAGCGGGACCAGCAGCAGCCTGTGGTAAGGATCCAAAATATCTGATGCCCTGGTCCCACTCCAGACCCTGGTCCCACTCCAGACCCTGGTCCCACTCCACTCCGGAAGTTATCAACCAGGCCCAAGCATTAGCCTGTGCATAGCCACATTCTCCTATAGATGGCGCTCTCTTTCTCTTTTTTTTCTTTGTAATGCTGCCTAACAAACCCAGGACCTCATTCTAGGGGGAAGAAGGCCTTACCACTGACCTCCATTCCCGTCTTCCCGAGGCATACATGCCTCTTTCTTTGCATGATTATTTCCACATTTGAGTCTCTGATTTTGATTGATGTTCCCTGAAGTAGGGACCCTACTTTCTTAATTCCTGTGTCTTCCATGAGGATATTAAACCAGGAGAAGATGCTCAGGGTACCTAGCTCATGTCCTGCAGGAAGTTGCAGGTTGCTTGTCATGAAGGTGTGTACGACCCTGCACTGCAGAGATCACATTCTGGTATTGGATTTTGAGGGAAGATTTTTTGTTGTTGTTTGTGTTTGTTGTTTTGTTTTGTTTTGTTTTTCAAGACAGGGTTTCTCTGTGTGGCCCTGACTGTCCTGGAACTCACTCTGTAGAACAGGCTGGCCTTGAACTCACAGAGATCCTCTTGTCTCTGCCTCCTGAGTGCTGGGATTAAAGGCATGAGCAAACACCACCACCACCACCACCACCACCACCACCACCACCACCACCACCACCACAGTTTGAGGGAAGATTTAAATGCACTGTGGGATAGAAGGACAGAGAGACAGATCTAGTTACAAGGAAGGAATTGTGCTATGTATTGGTGATGATGAAAGTAACAAATGTTAGTGAGAAAAGAAATTTGACCTACATAATCCACCACTGCAGAATCTTGAGGAGGAGATAGGCTACTTTTTGGAAAACCGTTTATTTTGTTTCTTTATTATTTAGACTTATTTATTTCATGCGTACTGACTGGTCTGTCTGTAGGAACATATTTGTGCCTGGTGCGGTGGGAGGTCAGGAGAGGGTACCAGATCTCCTGAAACTAGAGTTACGGGTGTTTGTGAGTCATCATGTGGGTGCTGGGAATTGAACAGTGTGTGGCTTACAACCACCTGAACTCCAGCTCCGAGGGAACTAAAGCCTCTGAAGGCACTAGTACGCACACACACACACACACACACACACACACACACACTGAAAAATAAATCTTGTTTTAAAATGAAG
This sequence comes from Peromyscus attwateri, assembly GCA_902168425.1. Classification (NCBI taxonomy): domain Eukaryota; kingdom Metazoa; phylum Chordata; class Mammalia; order Rodentia; family Cricetidae; genus Peromyscus; species Peromyscus attwateri. The sequence continues at coordinate 55,251 of CABHPP010001086.1, read as the reverse complement.
TCAGACTGAGTCCATGCGCACTGTGTCTTGGGTCTCTTCCTCTGCTTCCCTTTCCTGTACATTCTTTCTTCTGTGGGCAAGGCGGTCCTGTAATGTGTCCCTGTAATACCAGCCATGGTGAGATGTGAGGTGAGACATCTGGACCCCTGCAGCTTGCTGGCCAACTACCCTAACTTGGCAAAGTTTGAGCCAATGGGAGCTGGCCTCAGAAAAAAGGTGGAAGTGGCTGGCTGGGGGGGGGGACGCATACCTTTAATCCCAGCACTAGGGAGACAGAGGCAGGCAGATTCCAGGATAGCCAGGGCTACACAGAGAAATCCTGTCTCTAAAAAACCAATAAGTAAAATTTTTAAAATTAATTAATTTTTAAAAAGGTGGAAGACACCGAGGAATGACTCCAGGTTGTCTTATGACTTCCACTCTCACCACATAGAACACACACACATGCACACACATGAAATAAATAAAAATATATATATTTTTTGTTTTTTTGACGGGGTTTCTCTGCATTGCTCTGGCTGTCTTTGAACTCACTCTGTAGACCGGGCTGGCTTTGAACTCACAGAGATCCCCTTGCCTCTGCCTCCGGAGTGCTGTGATCAAAGGTGTGCACCACCACTGCCTGGCTATCAAAATTTTATACTTGACTTTTGTGTAACATTTATTATTTATTGTGGGTGGTGGGGTGCTCACATACCATTGCCACCCACAATTCCTCTCTTGAAGATGGTTAAATGTGATTACCAATCATGGACACTAGGTGGCAGTGGAGCACCGACAGTGTTTCCTAAGAACGGCCAGGACTTCATCCTAGACTAATTCCATCCCAACCCCTGAGAAATGACAAGCTCGAGACGAGTGTGGAACACTTGCATTTAGAACTGGATGACGATTTACAGAAGAGCTTGTGAAATTTCAGTGTGCTTATAGACCACTCAAGGTCATTGGTTTCCATTATTAAGAGTTATTTTTTTAGTCATGTGGATGTGCCTCTGTGTGTTGTGGGTGTGGGTGGGTGTGTACATGAGTGCAGGTGCCTGCAGATGCCAGAGGTGTTGGATCTCAGCAGAGATGAAGTTACTGTAAGAGATTCGTATTGACCCAGGACACCCCAAGACCAAGTTCTCAGCACAAAGGAGATGTATTTGCCTCAGAGGGACAGAGGGCAGGGATAAGAGACAAAGACAGGAGATAGAGGATGTGGTGGTTTGAAAGAAAATGACCCCCAACGGGAGTGGCACTACTAGGAGGTGTGGCCTTGTTGAAGTAGGTGTGGCCTTGTTGGAGGAAGTGTGTCACTGTGGGGGCGGGCTTTGGGGTCTCCTATGCTCAAGATACTGCCCAGTGTCTCAGTTCACTTCCTGTTGCCTTTGGATCAAGATGTAGAATTCTCCAGCACCATGTCTGCCTGCACACCACCATACTCCCAGCTGCCATGCTTCCCACCATGATGATAATGAACTGAACTTCTGAGACTGTAAGCTGCCACCTCAATTAAACATTTTCTTTTATAAGAGCTGCCATGGTCATGCTGTCTCTTCACAGTAATAGAAACCCTAACAAAGACAGAGGATGAGGGAGAAGGGGAAGGGAACAAAGAATAAGGGTATAGATAGTTGTTCCAGAGCGGAGACAAAGGACTGCCTCTGGATAGAGAGGAGACAGATGTGGCACATAGGAAAATGGCAGTTTACAAAGGTAAAAGGGGAGACCTTGTGTTATGATAAGATGTTTAATTTTAATTGGGCATGTTAATACCAAAGGGGACTTTTGATTGCTGGTCTTCAATACTTTGACAGCTGGACCTTGGTAGTCAGCCTCAGGAGGAGCAAGTGGCCAAATAAGGGAATAAACCTTGGTGTCCAGCTTTAGGAATGTAATCTGATGGTTTTTAGCAAGGCAGAGGGAGTGGGGGAGAAGGGCAAGGCCTGCCAGAGCCATGTTTGCTGTGCTGGGGTTGGCTAGAGTCCCTTCAGTTACAGTCTGTTGTAAGGAAGCTGAGAATCAAACTCAGGTCCTCTGCAAAAGCATATAGGCTTTTAACTGTTGAGCCATCTCTTGGCCCCCAAAAGGTTATTTTTATTTATTTATTTATTTATTCATTCATTCATTTATTATGTATACAGTGTTCTGCCTGCATGTTTTTGCCTACAGGCCAGATCTCATTAAGGATGGTTGTGAGTCACCATGTGGTCACTGGGAATTGAACTCAGGACCTCTGGAAGAGCAACCAGTGCCCTTAACCACTGAGCCATCTCTCCAGCCCCAAAAGGTTATTTTTAAACACAGATTCTAATTCTTCTGGTGGGAGCCTGAAAACCTCCCCTTCATTCCTCTCTCCTCCCTCCTTCTCCAAGGAGAGAGACAGGAGAGAGAAAGGCGGAGTCTGGAGAGAGGCCAGGCTGCCACCTAAGGAACAGCATGCCAGCAGACCAGTAAAACCACAAAACACATGGCAAAACACAGATTAATAGAAAGGGGTTAATTTAAGATATAAGAGCTACCTAACAAGAGGCCTGCCAGAGGCCATACAGTTTGTAAATAATATTAAGCCTCTGAGTGATTATTTTATAAGCAGCTGCAGGACTGCGGGGCTGGGCAGGCTGGAGAAAACTTTCAACTACATTTGGTGCCCCTTGTGGCTCCGCCCTCAAAAAAAAAAGAGAGAAAAGTGGCTCAGTGGTTAAGAGCACTGACTGATGTTCCAAAGGAACCAGGTTCAATTCCCAGGTCATCTGATCATGCCAGTATAATAAATAAATAAATAAATAAATAAATAAATAAACAAATAAACAAATAAATAAATAAATAATAAAGGAGAAGGGGCACGTGACCCTTCTTCGACTCTTTGTAAGAGGTCACATGTCAGGAAGCACCGCCTCCTTTGGGCCGTATAGCCCAAGGTCATGGGCGGAGCAAATACCACCACAGATGCTGCTGTTTACCAAACAGGGGTAAAAGTCTTTCGGGAAGGTTGAATTGTGTCAAGAGACCTCAGAAACCTGACGATGTCCTCTTCCCAGATGGAGTGGGAATGCCGTGAAGTGAAGGAACTGGTCATGTTGGGCACATCGCTTAACTCTCCTGCTTCAACTTTTTTCATCTATAAGATGGGGATGATGACACAGACTCTTGAGGGAACGGCAGCTCCGTGTAAAGGCTCAGGTAGTAACTGCACATAGTGGGTGCTGAGTGTGAGCTGTTGTGATTATGAGAGCAGCAAAGGTGCCAGCGGGGGTGTCTAGGCTGGGATGGTTGCCTGCAGCAGGGTCTTGGCAGGCCAGCGGGGGGTGAAATGGTCCAGGGAGGTGGATGCTCCAGGTCTCAGTAGGTAGATCTAGGAAAATACCTTTGGTCAAAAGGAGGTTGTGGGGGATGATGTCACAGTTACAGTATCCTGGAGGTCTAGGCATGTACCCTGAAATTATATAGGTTTGTCAAGCCTAGATAAAGGTTTCAGGGAATGCCTTGCAAAGACCATTCATCTGGCTAAGAGAATTCCTTATTGTGGCCAGAGTCATTATTTTTATCTTTGTACTGTCCTCATTTATAAGGTGTAAAGAGAAGGACTGAAGGAGGCTCCCATAAGGAAATGAATGTGTATGCACCAGAGCAGATTCCATGTGTTTTATTTGAACATAAAAAGGACTTCTTAAAGCTAGATCTCCCCGTATAAACACAGTGGGCAACCTGAGATGACAGCCGATTCCCTGGAGAAAACACTGAAGTGGGATCACAACAGAAGGCAGTACGCAGGTCTTTGCTACATGGTAGGTTAGACCGAAGACGTCATTTAAGACGAAGGAGAAAAGGCCTGGGGAACCGGATGTCGTGAGGACAGGACTGCAAGGATGCTTACGGGGGACCATCACAGGCCAGGCATATGTCACACCTTGCATGGCTTTATCTACTCTCTTACTGTCATTTCCTGATGCGGTAAGAATTATCTTTGTGTTACAGATGAGAGATGAGATGGAAGGGGGTGAAGATTCTGCCCAGGGTCATCCAGCCAGAGCTACAGAGTCTTGTCTGGAAGTCTGTCCTGCCTCTCTATCGGACAATCAAGTGAAAGGTAGCGAAGGAAAGCAAGGTGAGTTCATGTCCTGGTGAAATTAGAAAGGGTACTTGTGGGGCCGGGAGTGGTGGCGCACCCCTTTAATCCCAGCACTCAGGAGGCAGAGGCAGGGGGATATCTGTGAGTTTGAGGCCAGCCTGGTCTACGGTGTGAGTTCCAGGACAGCCAGGGAAACTGTCTGAAAACAACAAAACAAACAAACAAAGAGAACAAGAAAAGAAAAGAAAGAAAGAATACTTGTGTTAGGTTGAATAATGGCTGCCTAATATCCACATGCCATTGGGACCAGGGAACACTGTTTACCTGACAAGAAGGACATTGCAGATTCATTGAAGTCAGGATCTTGGGATGCAGATCACTCTGAGTGTTGTATTTTAAAAAAAACGATGGCTGAGAGACCTTGGTGGATTGGAGCCAAATTGCCCCATGGAGGGTAAGAGACAGAGACATGCCATGCAGACAGCATGCTCACATGGAGAGTTTTATTAGTGGTGAAGGGGGAAGGGAGGGGAGAGGGAGAGGGAGAGGGAGAGAGAGCACAGAGCTGCCTCATTGGGGGGGGGGGGGGAGGGCGAGCAGGCAAGGGACTGAAGAAGAGAGAAGGGGAGAAGGGGGGCAGGCCCCCCCTTTTACAAAAGGACTTCGCGCGTGCACAGAGAGACCATGTAGCAATGAGCGCATGGCGTTGTCAGGACCCTGAGCCGGCCAAGGCATTGCCTACATATTGGCCAGTCCCCAAGGGGCAGGTTTGAATGCTAACACTGGGTGTCTGTGGTAAGAGGTTCTTTGTAAGTCAAGAACAGATGATTAAGCATAAGGAAGATTCTGCTGTCACTCACTGTTATGGGCCAACTGATTGCATTTTTCTTCTTTTTCCTAGCTAGTTAGTCTCTAATCATGACCCAAGCCGAAGGCTAACTTGTTCTTCCTCCATAAGCTTGTGAGCTACATGTCACAAATTGATTTCCATTGTTTTGTGATATGTTTCGAGAACTGACTGACCATAAGATGTTTCACAGTATGTTCTGATAACTGACCATCAACCCATAACATGTAACTTCCCCATAATCATAACAATAACTGCAAAATTCCACTTCTGTAACCATTTGCTCTCTCGGTATAAAGAGTACTGCCTTTAGTCTCAGCCACTTCGGCCACTTCCTTCTCCTACCAGGGGAGACTGTAAGTTTGGCTCAGCTGTAACTAAAATTTTTACCTTGCAACATCGCAGTGTTGGCTCCTGGTTTTCAACACCTTAACACTCACTGGCTTTGAAGATGAAAGGGGCTGTGAGTCAAGGGATGTAGAAGCCTCCAGAAGCTCTACCAGGCAGAAATGGGTTCAGCATTCGACCTTTAAAAGGTTTTCTTTTTTTATCCTGTACATGCCTTGATTTTGGCTTAGAGACCCATTTTGGATTTTTGACCTCAAGAAGTGTAAGCATGTCCATGGGCTTTTAATCTATTGGTTGCAAAGTGAGAAATTTAACCAAGTTAAAGAAACTTCAGGAATGAATTGAGAGAGAGAGAGAGAGAGAGAGGGATGGGGGTGGGGGTGGGGGTGGGGGTGGTGGCCGGGAAGGGACCAGTAGGGAGAATTCCTGCAGAGCTGGTTTGATTCTGGAGTGTTAGCACCTAGCTTTGATCATCTGCTGCCTTAGTGATTGCTACCTTCTGTCTTTGAGAGTTTTCCTAGGGGTTCAAAGCCAAGCAAACCTGGTTGAGGGACAACCCAGGAAACTGTGGTATTCCTTAACTGAGAATTTGCATTTGACATTGTCCTTCTGGGGGGCTTAGATAAGAGGTTTTGGTATAGGATCGACTTGCTAAAGGTGTGAATTGTATAACAATGAAAGGACCCTTTGCTAAGCTACAGCGAGTCAGTCCATGAGAGGCTGATCCCCTTGCAGCTGGAAAAGGCTAAAATCATCCTTAGAGTGTTCTGGGCCTTCTTTCCACAGACCCGCATGAACCCACACCCAGTAAGACAGGGACCAGTAGCAGCAGTAGACTGGGATGAGACACAGCATGACCCACAGCCTTGTGACCCTGGGAGGAGCTCACGTGGCTCAGGTGTGAAGGAATAAGAACAGCACAGGTATGAGGCAGAGCTGGAGCTGAGGCAAGCAGGCGCAGAGACCGTGGTGCCCCCTTGGCCACTTTTCTGCAAAGGGCTCCTGCTCACAGGTGAGATAGGTCCTGAGAGTGGCTGGGAGGAGGGGAAGAGACGCCAAGAGGAGATGCCCTCCCTGCTTGAATCCCAAGGGGAAAGGACACAGGAAGGGACAGAGGTTGTGCTGAAGGACACCCTGGGAGCTGGAATTGTTGCGGGGAGTGGGGAGTGCTGCCAGATTATACTTTCTTCAATGTGAATCACCATTACCTGCTGTATTTTCCCTGGATACTGGCTGCTGGGGTCCAGACAGGTGTGCCACAGCACTTGGGAGTGGAAGGAGGCGGATGTCTGTGCGTTTGAGGCCAGCCTGGTCTATATAGTGGGTTCCAGGACCCCCAGAGCTGCATAGTGAGACCCTATCTTGACCCTCCCCACAAAAGAAAGGTGGAGTGGGGTGGGGGTATGCTTTCAACCAGAGACTGGGGGGTGGAGGAGGGTACTGTAATGATATGGGGTGCGGGAGGCTCTTGCTGGCTGGGTCAAGGTGTTAGAAACATGCCAGACAGATGTGGCGGTGGGCTGCAGCACGTGAACAGTCACTCATCCATGTGGAAATGAGTTTATTATCGTAGAAAGATAGAGAGAAAGATAAGGAAAGAAGGAGAGAGAAGAAAAGAGGTGGGGAGAGGGGGCGATGGTGCACACCTCATGGCGGGGGAAGGGAGGAAGGGCAGAAGAGAGAATAAAAGGGGAAGGAGTTTTTTTCTTAAAGGGAGTGTACGATGGCGTCAGGAGGACATCGGGCGGGTCCCCAAGGGGTGGGTAAGAATGCTAACATTCTTCCGTTTTGATTATTATAAAAAGGTGAGTTATTGATAGCAAGTGGGGGGGAGAAAGAGGGCGCCGAATTCTTGAGACTGCTTCACGCTGACGAGGGGCGAAGTGGGGAGGGGGAGGTTGGAAGTCCGGGGTCACACACGGCAGGAGGTATAAGTGACGAAGCAGAGTTGGCTGTCATGGTGGAGATCTCAGGCGTGGAGATCTAAGGCGTCTATTCCTTGAGGATGCTAGGAGAAACGAAAACTAGATTGTTACCCTTGGTCTTATGAGCTGGGCTAGCCATAGGAAGAGTGATAAGTCCCAGAAAGCATGTGTACAGAAGCGCCCTGGATGTGCAGAAGAGGCAGGGGTGAGGGAGTGAGACATGGAGCGAATGTGCCCTTTATTGGGACATCTTGGAAAACCGGGTTCCAGTTGCTGGGCAGGTGCCCGCCTGAGCCTGGAGAGGTGGCACCAGCAGTGAATTGAGGGGTGATGTATTCTTTAGGAGTGCAAGAGCCATCACATCTGCCCCTTCTCTGGAGGTGGGGGTGCATCCATCCCAGTTGGCATCCTTGGAGCTGGTGCCAGCTGGTGCAGGGGCTGGCACGTCTGGGGAGCACCTTGTCCCAGGCAGGAGGAGGGAAACTGCAAAATATGCTCGACAATGGGTGAGGTCAAAATGGGCTCTGGAGACCGTTAAGTTTTCATCAGACCAGATGTCTTGATGCAGTAGCAGAACTTTCCCCAGGAATCTGTAGGTATCTGTAAGACAGCTGGAATAGATTTACATCATAGCAAAAGGGTTAAAAATCCATAGAAATTTAAGGACTCTTAAGAACTGTTTGTAGTCAATGCTGTATCTGTTTATCAAAACTGCATTTATCCATATTAAAACTTTGAACCTCCAGAGTTATATCTGAAACTAAACCTGTACCATGAAGTCTGTAAATGAGGCATGACTGTTTGTATTTTTAACAGGAAACTTACTTATTAATGAGCTATCAAGGTGCTTCTAGTCTTGAGATTGGGACTGTTAAACTGGTACCCTAGCCATCACACACCATCAGATCTGAGAAGGATGAATTTTAGAAGAAGTGAGAGCTTTCCAGCTACCTAGGCAGCAATTCCAAGTCTCTCTGTGGTCGTTGGGGGACAGAAGCCCAAAGGCAGCAGTTGCTCAGCTGATAGGCCCAGAAGAGCTGACAGATTGTTTTCTGTGAAGGAGAAATTTGGGGAGGTCATCTTACCTGTCTTGGCAGAGAGGACAGTTGACTCCCATTGCTCCTCTTATTCACAGTCTGGACAGGATCTCAGCTTTTCGCTGCATGGCTGGCCTTGCCATAAGTTTCCAGGTGGAAGTTCTTCTGCGGCCATCCATCTTCTTGGAGAAGATACAGGATGCTGCCAGGAGCTGACATGTCTCTTCATCATAAAAAGCTTTTATATTAAATACCATATTCTCAGATCTCTATAGGTGTTTGAGGACTGGGGGAACAAAATCTGTTAGATGTGAATATACAGGTTTCCCAGTTAGTTACAGATTAATGAAGTTAGCAAGGACAGGGAGGCTTACATTCTTAAGCCTGAATAGACCTTGAGTAAGGAGCTGTAGATGGAAGTTTTCCTGGTCCTGCCTGGCTCCCACAGCCCCACAGTCCCAAGCCCTGTGGTCCCGCAGCTGCTCGGACCTAAATAAACACACAGAGGTGTTGCACCCACCTCGACCAGCAAGGAAGACGCAACACCGAGCTCTTCTTTCTGCGGTTTATTCAGGACCTTTTACAAATGCCGTCTCTCCCTGGGTAAGCCCCTCCCAGCCCTTAAATAGGCCTGGGCTACCAATCCCAGACAGCTACGTGGGCGCTGTCCATTGGTCCATGCATGCACAAGCCACATACCATTCCAGCCATGCCCAAATAAGGAGTTGTTTTCACAGAGAGCACTCGCCGTCGGGAGGGCAGAGGGCGGAAGCCAGTGTCAATTTCAGGATGCGGCTCCATGCAGCTCTCTACACAGAGGCTTATATTATTTTTAAACTATGGCCATGGCAAGCTTTTCACTAGCTACCTCTTACATCTTAAATTAACCCATTTCTATAAATCTATACTTTGCCGGGCTGGAGAGATGGCTCAGCCGTTAAGGGCTAGGCTCACAACCAAAAAATATACTTTGCCACATGGCATGTGGCTTACCGGTACTTTACATCTTACTTCTCCTGGTGGCGGCTAGCAGCATCTCCCTGCTCTGTCTTTCTCCTTCCTCTCTCTCTAGTTGGAATGTCCCACCTAACCTTATTCTCCCTCACCATTGGCCAAACAGCTTTATTTATCAACCAATCAGAGCAATACATATTCACAGCATACAGAACGACATTACCCATAAAGGAGAGACATTTTTTAAGCTGTTGCAGTGATATCTGAATCTGTTACCATTTTTAAGGCCTTGTAGTTGTAGTCCTGATCTTTATTATTTTTATTATATTTATTATAATCCTGAATGATTTATATAGAAATAATAATTTCTCAAGGTTATATAATACCTCTTTTGTTCTGCATAAAGAAGGTAAAGTGTCAGCCGGGCGTTGGTGGCGCACGCCTTTAATCCCAGCACTCGGGAGGCAGAGGCAGGCGGATCTCTGTGAGTTCGAGGCCAGCCTGGGCTACCAAGTGAGCTCCAGGAAAGGCGCAAAGCTACACAGAGAAACCCTGTCTCGAAAAACCAAAAAAAAAAAAAAAAAAAAAAAAAAAAGGTAAAGTGTCTTATTGCAATATTGGGTCCGGTTTCCTGGTACATCAATGGGCATTTGGTAGCATTGGTCCCCTATGCGCTGCCTTCTAACCTGTCTTGGGAAAAGGGAACACAGGACAACGCACTCTCCTCCATAACTGCTTTAGGCTGAAACGGAACGCAGATGGTCAGAGCCCTGGGAGGCAGGCAGTGGGGAATTTATCAGAAGTGTGTGGTTATCTGACTTGGCTGTAGAGACAGGAAACAATTACGTTTGGCTGGACTGGTCCACATCACATAGACAAGAGTCTCTGCTGGCATCTGTAGCTGGGAAACCTGGCGGCTGCTTCAATGTGTCTGCCAGCCTACTGAAATATAAACTAGAGAAAAAAGTTAAAATTTATGAGTTTATTTGGAACCTTTAGGCCCATGGTCTTAGTAATTGGAGACCAGGAGAGAGAAAAATGCCACCCTCAGGAATAGATAGGTGAGGAAAACTCACTTATCTGGGGTTCTTTTGACCTCTGTCAAGTGGATTCAATGGCTTCTTTTGATCTTCTGAGGTTTATATGAATTCTTATTTTATAAAAGAACATAAAAGTTTGATATAGGATTGGAGAGATGGCTCAGAGGTTAAGAACACTGGCTGTTCTTCCAGAGGTCCTGAGTTCAATTCCCTGCACCCACATAGTGGCTCACAACCATCTATAATGAGATCTGGCTCCCTCTTCTGGCCTGCAGGGATACATGCAAACAGAACATTGTATACATAATAAATAAATCTTTTTTAGAAAAAGTTTGATATATTAGTATTATCAATCAGTATTGAAATCCAAATTATAGAAAAGCAGGTGATGGATAGGTAACCAAGGAAAACTTAATATCCTGAGCTTGTGACCCAAACAGTATCAGAATTATATTAATGTTAAAATCTGAAATTTTAAAATCTTAATATAATGATATCACCTGCATGTGGTTTCACTGATGCCCTAGAGGGGAGTGCATACGCCTCTGAGCCCTGCCCATATGAGCGGCCACGGAGAAATGAACTCCAAGCCGCAACTGCACCTCCACCACCACCACCCCCAGATGGCTAGAGTGCCAGGCACCCCGCCCATGCTTGAGCCACTGACAGGAAGTGACTTTTTGCTGCCCTTAATAAGATGGCAGTGAAGTCAAAGGACCTGTCTGTCTTTGACCTTAGATGGCACCTGACCACGTGTTCATTTTTTTTTTTTTTTTTTTTTGTAGACAAACTGGACAGATAAGGAACAGATAAACTGAAGCATTTAAAGTTAGTCAGAAACAAGTTTGTGGGGCCACCTCCTGAGCCCAGCAGCAGCAGCAGCAGCAGTGGCAGAGGGAAGGCGAGCTGCCAGAGGTGGGAGGGGCGTGACTCCAAGTGGCTCACCCCTAGCGGTGACTGTGGTGGCAGCGGTGACTGTGGTGGCAGCGGCAGGAGGGAGAAGGGCGGGAAAGAGGGAACAGGCAGAGACAGAACAGTATGAGACAAAAGCCTAATGGCGAAGGGACCAGGCAGCTGCCGAGGAGAGGGATGCACATGCCGAGGAACTGCTAAAGGAGCATGGGGGAGCGGGCAATAAGGAAGGAGTTGGGTCGGAGAGGGCAGGCTCATTTTCCACAGTGAGGTACAAGGTCCAGGGGACTGACCTCCAGGGTCTCAGAGGGTCAGTGAGGACCAATAACTGCTCAGGATAGCCCGAAGGCTATGGGCTGTGGAATGAGTGGCTGCAGGCTGTCATGATATGCCGTCTCATAGGAACAGGGCCCGGAGGGCTTAAAGCCCAAGACGTGTGGTGCTGGTTCCGGAACTTCAGGAGGCCATGGTCGACAGACGAGAGCATCCTCATTTGTGGGAAATGGCCAGAGGGAAGGGGGGAATCTTACCGATCCCAGGGGTCCTCCAGTCGCAAAAATGGTGGGCGGTACAGGGTCCCAGTGTTTCTCAGACGGCCAGCAGGCAGGAGAAAGCGGTGGGAGGGCCTGCCGATGTCACTGGCACCCGTGTAATGATAGGGGGCACGGGAGGCCCTGGCTGGCCGGGCCAAGGTGTCCCGTGGGTGACGGAAACATGCTGGGCAGACGTGGCGGTGGGCTGCGGCACATGAACAGTCACCCACACCCCAGGCACTGCATCCACGTGGAAGCGAGTTTGTTATAACAGAAAGATAGAAAGATAGGGAAAGAGGGAGAGAGAAAGAAAAGGGGGGAGGGAAGACAAGGGTGCACACCTCATGACCGGGAAGGGCAAAAGAGAGAGCGAAAGGGGGAGGAGTTTTCTTCTTAAAGGGGACACAGGATGGTGTCAGGAGGACCCAGGTGGGTCCCCAAGCGGCGGGTCAGAATGCTAACAGGTATCCCTCAAGACTGCACCTGATCTGGTTCAGGTTGCAGGTTCTTGGATTAGAGCTGGTCAGGGGTCCTGAGGAGGGCCAGAGCCTTGAAGTTGCACTCGGGTGTATGTTTGCGGTCTCTAGGCGTGAGACCACGGTGGAAAGGGTATTCGGATGAAAGGGCTGTAGTGGTGAGAGGCACTGGACTTCTGCGGAGATTTGGAGGGAAGAGAGGCAGGACAAGATGCTGGAGGTCTAAAACAAAAATAGGAGCCAGGCAGTGGTGGCGCATGCCTTTAATCCCAGCACTCGGGAGGCAGAGCCAGATTCAGGTGAATCTCTTGAGTTCGAGGCCAGCCTGGTCTCCAGAGCGAGATCCAGGACAGCCAGGGCTACACAGAGAAACCCTGTCTCAGGAAAAAAAAAAAAAAAAGGAAAAATCTAAATACATGTAAATTGGTTTGTTTTGCATACTTGAGTTAAAGGTCTGCATACAGACACGTGTGAAAGTCACAAATGGGCATCCTGGTTTAGTTAGAATTTTAAAGGATTCACAAAGGATGTTATAGGGGCTGGAGAGCTGGTTCTGTGGTTAAGAACACTTTCATTCTTGGTGAGGACTAGGTTTCAGTTCCCAGCACCCACCTGGAGGCTCACAACCATCCATAACTCCAGATCCTGAGGGCTTTGGCTCCTTCTTCTGGCCTCTGTAGGAACTAGGTGTGCACACACATACACTCAGGCAGAGCACTCACAGAAAATAAAAATAAGTACACCCACAAATAAATTCTTAAGTTGGTAATTCACAGTAGTTAATAAGATTTCTAAAGACTACACATGAGTTCATAGCCGATACTAAAAATAAGAAATCTATTTTGAAAATACTTTAGAGGCTATAACAAAGCAAAGATAAACTCTGGGAATAACTTTCTACCAAATTCTACATCAAAGGGAAATATGTCCTGCCTTGAAGACAGAGGGAGAGAGAGAGCTTCCTGCTATACTGAAGTTTCCCCTTTTGTAGCCAGGCATGGCGGCACACACCTTTAATCCCAGGGAGCCAGGTGGATCTCTGTGAGTTCAAGGCTAGCCTGGTCTACATAGCAAATTCTAGGACAGCCAGAGATACATAGAGAGACCCTATGCAATATATGTGTCCAATATATATTATTTATATTTATATATATTTTCTCATTTGGAAAGGCCATGTTCTCTCAGGAAGCCACACTCACATGGACCGTGGTCATCTCTCTCTCTCTCTCTCTCTCTCTCTCTCTCTCTCTCTCTCTTTTTTTTTCCATTTTCGCACTTAAGCCTGTGTGACACTGTCTTTATTTTACAAGCCGGTCCTAAAATTCCTTTCAGGACTGAAGCCTTGAATCCCAGTTTGTCCTGAATCAGGTCCCTAAAGCTTAGGGGAGTTCTTCCGGCTGCTGAGGGTGACAAGGTGGAATGGAGTCTCTGTCCCCTCAGGGCTAACATTCCTGAGTGGTCCTGCTGAGATCCATCTGGTTGATAGGTTTCCCCACCCTGCTCCTGTCTGGCCCCCCCCCCCCCCCCCCCCCCCCCCCCCCCCACACACACCTGCCCGCTCAGCTTGGCTTGAGTGTTAACCTTGAGTTTCTTTGCTTTTGTTTCTCTGGCCAGAGATCCACTGAGTGCCAATAGCACCAAAACTAGGAATCCCCTACCCGTGGTTCTCAACCTTCCTAATGCTGAGACCCTTTAACACAGTTCCTCATGTTGTGGTGACCCCAAAACCATAAAATCATTTTTGTTGCTACTTCATCACTATAATTTGGCTGCTGTTGTGAATCATAACGCTGTTGTGAATCATAATGCTGTTGTGAATCAAAATATCTGTGGTTTCTGATGGGCTTGGGGGTCGAGACCCATGTGTTGAGAACCACTGCCATAGAATCATCTATACTTGGTTCCTGGGTCATAATAACAGTACATGGCTTTGAGGTAGACATCATCCTAAGACCTGATACCCCACACATCTGAAGCCAGTCTCTTGCCTCTAGAGAGCAGCCCAGGCTCAACGGAAAGACTTCCCGGATGCAGCCTGTTCAGAATGGCTGCCTTCTGGCGTACTTCCTCCAAACCTGGAGCCTCATGATCATGGTCGGTGCCTCTGCTTATCTGCCATCTTTGACACTGTAGAGCTAGCAGCTTCTGGGGTGAGGGAGGGGGTGGAGGGTTGGAGTGGGTCAGGGGAAACACTCTGGCAACCTCTTCCCCTGTGATGGTCTCAAGAACTGAGCTCTACAGCATATAAACATAGGCATTACAAGGATTTTTGTAGTTGTTTTTTCAAGACAGGGTTTCTCTGTGTAGCCCTGGCTGTCCTGGAACTCACAGATTCGCCTGCCTCTGCCTCCCGAGACTAAAGGGTCTAAAGGTGTGCGCCACCACCTCCTGGCGAGGATTTTTTTTTAAAAATCACTACTGCCTCTTTAAAACAAACAAATGAACAGACAGGTTTTACAAGATCCACAGCTTAGCCAAATCTGTGTACAATACAGTTCTAGGGGCTGAAGAGATGGCTCAGTGCCATCTGTAAATCCAATTCCAGGGGATCTGATATCTCTTCTGGTCTCCAGACTCACTAGGCACACCCATGGTGCCCAGGCAAAGCACCTGTACATGTAGAATTTAAAAAGAAGAAGATACAACTCTAAATATTTTTTAATTGAAAAAATATTTATCTTATGTGTCTGAATGTACACATTATGTGAGTGTCTAGGAGTTACAGATGGTCATGAGTCACACTTGTGGATGCTAGGAATTGAACCTGGGTCCTCTACGAGAGCAGCAAATGTTCTTAACCACTGAGCCATCTCTCCAGTCCCCTAATTATTTTTTTATTTTTTATTTTTTGGTCTTTCGTGGCAGAGTTTCTCTGTAGCCCTGGCTATCCTAGAATTAGCTCTGTAGAGCAGGCTGGCCTCAAACGCAGAGATCCACCTGCCTCTGCCTCCTGAGTGCTGGGATGAAAGGCGTGGGCCACTGCCACTTGAGTATGGGTTGGTTGTTTTTTTGATTTTTGTTTGGGAGAGAGAGAAAAAAAAAAGGATAGGGAGTTGGATGGGTAGGGAGGGAGGATCTGGAAGGAGTTGGGGAAGGGGAAGGATATGATCAAAATACATTGTATGAAGAGAGATTTTTTTTAATGAAATCAATCCTTTGAATGAGAGAGAGGGCAGCATATTGTCCGCTACTGCTCCAAACTGGAAATGGAGGAAAATCATGTTAGAAGATCAAAGCATCTTGTAGAAAGAGGATGGAAAACTCTGTAAGGTCTAATATCGATACCCTGAGATAAAATTAACGTGCGATTCTGATTATAACACTAAGGTTTTCTTTTCTTTTTTTCCCCTTTTTTAGACAAGGTTTCACTATGTAGACCAGGCTGGCCTCTATCTCAAAGATCCACCTGCCTCTGCTTGCAAAGTGCTGGGACCGAGGACACAAGGCCTCATGTGTTTGTTACATAGTCTGTTTCCTCTCTGACTTAGCCCTGCATCCCTGTCTTGGTTAGGGTTACTAGTGCTATGATGAAACACCATGACAATGCTGGATGATAGTGGTGCCTTTAATCCCAGCGCTCCTGAGGCAGAGGCAGGCGGATCTTTGAGTTCGAGGACAGTCTGGTCTACAGAGTTCCAGGACAGCAAGGGCTTCACAGAGAAACCCTGTCCCAAAAAAAAAAAAAAAAAAATGAAAACAAACAAAAAAAAGAAGCCAGGCAGTGGTGGTGCATACCTTTAATCCCAGCACTTGGGAGGTACAAGCAGAAGGGGCCTCGGCCCACAGGTTGAGAACTACTGCTCTAGGAAGGAGGAAGAGGTTGGGAAGGCAGATTTCAGCCTTTCTCTGCTTGTCTGGTGACTGCTGCCAGAAATCAATGTGATCTTGAATTTTAATCAGGCTTCATGCAATTTCATCACATTACCCTCACGTGTGTCTGCACACACCGCCAAAAAAATATGAAAAAAATTAAATCCAACTAGGTATTAAACACTTTCATTAGTCACAAAACTGAAATTTTTGTGATAAAACCTAAGGATGCCCAGGGTCCTGAGTATTCATTCATTCACTCACTCACTCACTCACTCACTCACTCACTCACTCACAGGTATCCAAGTCTCTCCCAGGTACATGGCCTTCCCAAACAGCAGCCTAGCCCCTTGTCCTCACAAAGCCCTGGTTCTAGTGGACTAGACGGCAGAGCAGTGAGCGCTTCTAGAAGGTACAGCCAGGGGTTGACTGCAAACACACTGGGAACAAAGAAATGAAACCGGAAGGGATGACCCAGGGACTCTGGAAGAGGAGGTCAGGGAAGGCATCCTCACCCCAAATATAAAGGGCCCACACCTGAAGAAAGGGTCCATGCAGAGGACACAGCTCCAAGGGTACTGTGGGAATGGGGTTCAGGTTGCTCTCCTGTACCAAGCAGGATGGACACGCCCCCGCCCACACACCAAGGCTGGATGATGAACACAACGGACCCAGTATTGATGAGTGTTTTCGCTTTCCTTCTAAGCCTTACTTTTAACCCACTGAAACTCAGTGGCCACAGCCCCGTGGACTACTAAAGAAATAACGATTCTCTGCTGATGAAGGGGGAAGGTTGCTTGGATTTTATTCATAGGCAGTCAGAGACTCTTCCAGCCTTGGACTTGGACAAAGTAGCCCACGTTCATATAGGCCATGAGATTGTAAATTAGGAAATAGCCACTAATTCACTTAAGCGGGGGCTGAAGGGAGCGATAGAGAGATGATACCCTACAGCAGGTCCCTGCTGCTCTGGAATATCAACCAGGAAAACACGGCTCTGCGTGGAAGAAACCTTGAATATATATGCGTACCTCTGAACACACAGTGAATGATGCTCTTGATGTCTGAATGCCAGAGAGGGTTTATTCTACTTCACACACAGTGCTGTCAGGCCTGAACTGGGTCTCCCTCCCCTCTGCACTGTGTCCTCATGGGGGATGGGGGGGAGATGAGCACTTAGTGGTGAGGTGGATCAGAATCCTTCACCTAACTCCACTCTGCAGAGAGGCGGTGTATGCTGAATAACTCAGCCCAAAGCGGTCAGTCTCAGCCCAGACTCTTGGGGGTCTCACCATGAACATGGCCCTGTGGGAGTCAGGCAGGGCCTAACTGAGAAAGCCATGGGATCCTCACAGAGGGATGAGTACCTGGAAGCCCTGGCTCCAGACCTCTGTCCCAGACTCCACCCCAGGTGACCCTGGAGACCTTTCCTCCAGGACTGGAATTGGACTTTCTGTTAGGGCTGACAGGGAACAAAGCTTTATTGGCCTGTGTAAGCAGCCCACCCACTGCCATGACAGCTACATGTAAGGTGGGTCTTCTGGCCATCTCTTTCTGCTGAGACTCAGTGTGGAGAGCAGAGCTGGATGGGTGCCCAGGCTCTCAGCCTACTGCTCTGGTGGACTTCTAAGAAACATGTCCTCTTGGCAACTGCTTGCACTCAGGGGTCCAATTCAGTGAAATCTCACAGCCAGGCAAATGGTAACCGACTGCTGATTTGGGATGCCTCGCTGTCGCAAGGTCAGGTCGTTGATCGTACTTAAGGTTACCTTATAGCCACGACAATGGCCATTTGCCTTGTGTCCTCTGATATGGAAACTAAGACATGGAAAACACAGTCCTGGATTAGTCACTAGACCACAGGCAGCAGGTATAATGAAGCACGGGATGCTACAGCCTTAGCTGTAACTCCTCCACCCCAAAGCCTTATTAGATGTCTGTGGACCAGAGAGAGATGGCTGAGGTCCGTGAACATGGATTACTCCCATTCAGCCCCTCCCCTTCCCTCACAAACTGTGGCACAACCCTCCCTCCGAGTCACAAAAACCATAGTCCACGAACGGGCCTCTCTTTCCCTCACCTGCTTGTCAGCTGACCCTGGAATCTACAGACTGTGCCTCTTCAATAACCAGAACCTGGAAATGAACAAGAGGACGAGGCTGCCCCATGAAAACCGCAGGCTCAGCGTAGCTCTGTCTGAGGGCAGATGCCGGGGGGTATCAGTGTAAGCCCTTCAAACATTTCATGTCCAAGGGGAGCAACCGAGTTTACATGTCCGTGATCAGTGAGTGACCCCTCCTCCCTTCCTACGCCACTGTGGGGGAAACTCTTTGTCAATGGTGTGAAAAATGGAGAAACATTCTTGGCCAAAATTACTAAGCCATTAAAAAAAGCCAGCATAAAACAGAAATGCAAAGGGGTTAAGAAGAGACTGGGGGCCGAATCAAAAGCAGAGTCAATCCTCAGAATTCGTAGGGAACAGAATTCAGGAGCTTAGCACACCCCGAAGCTGTGGCTGCTCTGAGTCCCGTGTTAAACAGGGCGGAGTGTTTGTATGGAGCTAAACACATCCCTCACCTGCTCCAGTCATTTCTGATACTTAATACCAGTACTGTCTAGACAACAGTCATGCGTGCAAAGTGAGGAATGGCAGCAGGCGTCACATTGTCCATTGGGCGGAATGTGTTCCTAAATAGTTTTGAGCTGCGTCTAGTCTGCTTCCTTATCAATGTGGACTCTCTCTAGCCCACTTCCACAGCCTCTAACATGCATCCTTTTGTCACCCGCGTAAATGTGCACAGACACATAGATACACTTACCGTGTGCAGTGTGATGTGAGAGCGCCTATTAATAATCAAGAGGAGAATAGAAGAACCCCCATTCTCCTCAGCCAAGCTACCAAGGTGGGTGGATTAGATGACAAATTGCTGTCATTGAAACCCCTACATGTTGTGGATTCTGACACTGCGGAATGACACAAACGTGTTCATCTGTTTCTGGCACAGTGTGCTCCAACGCAGCCATGTGCCGATCCATCGACTCCAGGTCGGGCTAACCCTGCCTGCCTGCCTTTCTAAAAGTCATCTAGAGATGCATAGCTTTTCCTTTTTCCTTGCTTTTCCTTCCTACTTTCCTTTCTTCCAGGCACTGGGAATGGCCTGGTCCTGCTTTCTTCGACACTCTGGGCTTCTTCGCTCTTTTCTGAAGCTCCTCCCCTCCCTTCCCAGTAAAGCTGCTTGTCTGCCCTGTGGTTGGTGTGCCCTGCTGACCTCCATGTCGGACTCACATCCCTGGCTCCTCCCTTCCTCGTCTCCATCTCCCTTTCCAGGCAGCCACCAAGATTTCCATTTGAGTGCCCTGCTCTGTCCTTCCTATTTTTGAAACGTATTTAAAATTTTTTATTTTATGTATGGGTGTTTCACCCGCATGTAAGTCTGTGCACCGCTTGCAAACCTGCCTGAGGTGCATGCAGGCCAAGAGAAGACATTGTAGGCACCGGAAGTAAACTTACAGAGGGCTGTCAGCTGCCATGTGGTGCTGGGAATCCAAACTGGGTCCTCTGGAAGAGCAGCCAGTGCTCTTAACCACTGAGCCATCTCTAAGGTTCCTTTCTTTTTCTTTTTCTGACAGGGTCTCACTGTGTAGCCCTGGCTGGGCTTGAACTTGCCATGGACATCAGGCTGACCTTGGACTCACAGAAATGGGTGTATTACCACCTCAGGCCAGCCCCTGTATTTGATTCCCAGAACTGGAGAGGGATTCAGAAGACAAAGAAATCTAATGGAAAGCAGAAAATATGGCTACACCTTGGAATCATTGAGACCTTTGTTCAAATGATGGTAAACCCCATTTACAAATTCTAATTTAATTGTTCTGTAATGGAATGCAAGCAGGAGCAACTTTTAATCACCTACTGGTGCTAAAACTAGGCAGTTGTCATGGTTAAGGGTGTCAGTTGGAAAGACTCTAGAATCTCCGGTGACAGGCCACAGGCACACCTGTGAGGGCTTATCTACATGGGGGCAGCCTCAGAGAATGTCTGGAGATATTATCTTGGTCACTTAGTACAAGTGACAAGACCCGTCTCCAGTGTGGGTGGAACTGCCTCCTGGCCAGGACTTCCTGGACTGTGCAGATGGATAAAGCACACTTGGTACTGTGGACGGTGGGTGTCATGTGACCAGCTGTGACCTTCCCACCGTCATGGACTCTGCCTTTGAACGTGAACCGGATAAACACGCTGTCCCTTAAGTTGCTTTTCCCAGTACTCTGGACCCTGCTAACAGGCCCCCACTCTGCAGACCTCAGCACACAACTGCCCCTCCAGCTCCTCTAGCCCCTTCCCCCTCCAGTAATGGGCCGTTCTAACCGGCTGACTCTGGCACCCACTTTCACTCCCCCCTGTTACTCGCTCCTGCTCCACTATGGGATCCCCTCCATCTCTCTCTACCCATTCCAACCTGGCCACAGTTCTCCCTTGGTGAGGGGTTATCGGGGTGGATGGTACGATTAAGGTACATGTCTCCTTTTCCTTAAGTGAACTCTCTCAAATAGAGAGAAAAAAAAAACTGGGGTCTTATATGTCTAACTCTACTTCCTTCATTAAAGAATTCCAATATATCACCCGATCGTATAGTCTCACCTTCCATGATTATATATGGATATTATATATCACCTTCATATATATATATATATGAAGACCTCGGGTCTGGGTCCTCAGCTGCAGCCACTAAGAGCACTCCCTGTGTGCATGCGCTATACCCCGCTTAAAAAGGCAAGCTCCCCCATTTCCCTGTCTCCGCAGCTTCTCCCCCAGAGGCCGACTTCTGTACCCTCTCCCCCTTCCCTTCTCCCCCAGTAAATCTCCCACATGAGTTCTGTGTATGGTGTGACTCTCTCCTGCCACTAAACTGCAGCACACAGCACCCAGATCATCCAGAAGACATCCAGAATCCAGAAGACAAGGAAAGTCTCCCCAAGGGAGAGTGCCCCCAAGGGAGAGTGCTCATGTCCGTAATAGAGGCAGAAGGGAAGGCATTAGGATGAGTCCTGGAAGTGTGGTTCTCTCAGGGCTGCCCAGCCTGGGTGGAAGGAGCCTCCTTCAGGGCTATCTCAGGCAACTCTTTTATAGTTACGAAGAGCGTGACTAGGTCTGGGGAGAAGAGATCCCCTCTGTAAACACACAGGAAGGAGGGAATAAAGAGTCAATGTGCCCAGGATCTCCTGGCAGAGCAGGACCTGCGGTAGAACTCTGTAGGGAACCTTGGAGTCGCCTCAAGACACCCCAAGACCAAGTTCTCAGCACCAAGGAGATTTATTTGCCCCAGAGGGACAGAGGGCAGGGAACAAGAGACAAAGACAGGAGATAGAGGACGAGGGAGAAGGGGAAGGGGTATTTGTCCTAGAGGGGGACAAAGGACTGTCTCTGGATAGAGAGGAGGCAGGTATGGCCCATAGGAAAATGGCAGTTTATAAAGGTAAAAGAGGAAACCTTGTGTTAGGATGAGGTGTTTAATTTTAATTGGGCATGTTAATTAGGTCAGTCAAAGGGGACTTTTGATTGCTGGACTTCAATACTTTGATAGCTGGACCTTGGTAGTCAGCCTCGGGAGGAGGAAGTGGCCAAATAAGGGACTAGACTTGGTGTCCAGCTTTAGGAATGTAATCTGTTTTTAGCAAGGCAGAGGGAGTGAGGGAGAAGGGCAAGGCCTGCCAGAGCCGTGTTTGCCATGCTTGGTCTGGCTAGAGTCCCTTCATACACGACTACATGACTGTGCTTGACGAACTCTGCTTCAAAATGGCTACATTGGTCTGTGCTATCAATGTAATTTACCGCACCAGGAACTGTTAAGACAAAACGTAAAGGCCAGCCTTGGGCAGGAAGCTCAGCCAACTCCCTCCTCTCACCCATGGATTTACATATATGGATGAAAAAAACCTACAGACCAGAACTGTTCAAAGGCATTTTACACGTGAAACACGTCCTGCCCAATCTCCCGTCAGTATTCCAACTTCACGTGGGTGACTGATGTCTAGGCAGCACAGGCATTTGATAGGAGAAACAATTTGGACATGAGAGAAGATGTGTTTAACTCTGTGCTATGATTTTAACAGGATTCTGAACACCTACAAGCTTTTGGCGTGTAGAGAGTGCCTGAACTCTGTCCCCCATGGATCCTGAGGTACAGTTTATATTTAAATCCAGAATCTATGTCTTTCTTAACCGCTTTGCAATTCTGACCCCCATGTTGAATTCTGTTCCCAAGCTGATGTCTTTTTTTTTTTTTTTTAATGGTTTTTCGAGACAGGGTTTCTCTGTGTAGCCCTGGCTGTCCTGGAACTCACTCTGTAGACCAGGCTGGACTTGAACTCACAGAGATCCGCCTCCTTCTGCCTCCCAAGGCTGGGATTAAAGGCGTGCGCTGCTGCCGCCGCCGCGCCACTGATGTCATTTTTAACTCAAACTCACTGTGTGACTGGACTGGAATGACATTCCTCTTGGCTTGTGTTTTATTTGGGGATTATAGGTGTATGTCAGCATGCTGCCTATCTCTATGTCTGCATCAACCGTCTTCTCCCTAGAATTACCCACTTTCCCTAGAATTACCCATGTTGCACACAGGTGCGAAAGAAACTTCCCAACTGTGGTGAGGAAAGAGAGAGGACATCATACACTGATCAAGAACAAGTAGACGGGGTGACTCTTCTTGGAGCTGAAGGAGTTGGAGATCGCACACAGATACTCTCCTGCATCCTCCAGCCTGAGGGGAGCTATGGTGAGCCTGTGCCTTTCAGGGGACAGCGTCATCCTCCTGCTGAAATCCAGGGTCTTGTTATTGAAGATCCAGCTGATGTCAACTCCCGTGTAGGGTGACATGCAAGTGAGAACTGCAGCGTTCTGCCTCCCCACTCTAGTGGTCTTGACTTGGATGGTGGGCTGCGTCACAATCTCTGTGTAGAAGAAACAGAAGAGATCAAATGAGAGATTCAGGGACATAGATCTCAGCCAGCCCCTCCCGGCTCCACGGGCACCTAATAAGGCCTTTTCAATAGGGGATTCAGGGCCGAGGCTACAGACAGACATCTTGTGCTTGAGGTCTGCCACCCATGGCCTGTGTGACCCTGATTCGGCCACTCTGTTTCCTGGGTCTCTGTTTCCCCTATAATAGGATACTTGGTGAGTGATCATTACCACGTCTGTGAGTTAATCTTAAACAAGAACCTGACCTTGGGATGGGGGAG
The DNA here is from genome assembly GCA_902168425.1 of Peromyscus attwateri. Classification (NCBI taxonomy): domain Eukaryota; kingdom Metazoa; phylum Chordata; class Mammalia; order Rodentia; family Cricetidae; genus Peromyscus; species Peromyscus attwateri. The sequence goes on along the minus strand of CABHPP010001086.1, from coordinate 32,073 downwards.
CTACCCAAATCAGGGGCGTCTATTACCATTTGCCTGGGATTTCTCTGGGATGGACCCCTGATGATGAGCAGTTGCTATGAGTAACTGCACACCTATGAGAACAGCTGGCTGATGGCCTGGGCACCCATCCAGCTCTGCTCTGTGTGCTGTTCTCAGGGGACCCAGCTTACATGTGGCTGTCATGGCAGTGGATGGGCTGCTTACACAGGCCAATAAAAGCCTGGGCCCTGTCAGCCCTAATAGGAAGTCCAGTCCCAGCCCTGGAGAGAAGGTCCCCAGGGTCACCTGGGGTGGAGTCTGAGAGAGATGTCTGTCTGGAGTCAGGGCTTCCTGGTGCTCACATCTGTGTGAGGATCCCATGTTTTCCTCAGTCATGCCCTGCCTGAGTTTCTCAGAGTCCATCTCTGGGTCATGTTCATAATGACAGTTCCAAGAGTCTTGCCCGAGGCTAATGTCCTTAGCTGAGTTACCTGCTGCACATCCTCCCCTCTGCAGGACGAATTTGGGTGATGGATTTTGATCTGTTGAGGTTTCACTCCCCCATGTGTGTCCTGCACTAAATGCTCAAACCCCAATGAGGGGACCCAAGGCAGAGAGGAGGCAGGCACAGGGCAGCCCTGACACTCCTGTGTGTTAAGTGGAATGATCCCCACCCAGCACCCACAGGTCACAGAGAGTCACTTACTGTACACTTGGAGGTAGACATGTGTTATTTCACATTGGTAATATGTTCCAAAGGTTTCTAGGGTGTAGATGCCCGTGTCTTCCTGGGTGACATTCTGGAGCAGCAGGGATCCGTTGGTGTGCATCCTCTCCCTACCACTGTGTTTACGCCCCCATTTAAGTGACTGAGAGGCTGTTTCATAATGTGCAATTTTAAATTCTTCAAAGGCGCGTTTCCCTTTATACCAGAAAAAGGCCTGAAGCTTCTCTGCCTGGTAATCAACGCGTAGAAGAACATTTCCCCCTTCAGGAAGAGAGGGCGGTACAGCCACAATAGATGGGTGGGCCACAGCGTTTGAGGTCCAGCAGGCTAAAAGGGAGGCTAGAAGAAAAGCGAGAACACCCATCAATCTTGGGTCCGGGTGTCCTGTGCATGTGTGCTCATCACTCAGCCTTGGTATGTGGGTTGGGGTGCATCCACTCTACTTGGTGCAAGCAAGCAACATAAACCCCATTCCCACAGTGCCTCTGAAGCTGTGTCCTCTGCATGCAACTCTTTCCTCAGTTGCATGGCTCCCCCCATCATTGCCCTCACATCTCTGCTCACTCTCAGGAGTATTTGGGGGGATGGGAGGTGCCTACTCTGACCTCCATCTGGAGACCCCAGGTCACACATTCCTTATTTTCTTGCTCTGTTCCCTTTGCGTTTGCAGCCAACCCCTGACTGAACCTTCTGGAAGCCCTTGCTTCTCTGTCTTCCCTCCATTAAAGTGCCGGCCCTGTCGGGACTAGGGACTCAGTGGTGAAGAGTTGCTCTTACTGAGGACCTGGGTTCAGTCCCCAGCACTGACATGGCTTCTCACTGTCTGTAACTCCAGTCCCAGGAGATCCAAAGTCGTCTTCTAACCTCCTCTAGCACGATACCCAGGGAGTGGTACAGACAAACATTCAGGCAAAGGAGCATATGCCAAAAATAAAAATAAATGAAGCCTCAGAACAAAGGCCCTGTGAAGTCTGCTCTCTGTGGGAGGCCAGGTGCCTGGGAAGGGCTTGAACATCTGTGCATGAGTGGATGAAGAAATGAATGTAACCAAGGCCTGGGTACCCAAGTTGTTTGTTTTTTTATAAACTCCTCAGTTTGGGAGCTAATGAGTGTTTAATATCATGGGTTGATTTATATTTTTTCCATTTATTTATATATTTGCTGTGGGGCGGGGGAGAAGGAGAGAGATAGAGAGAGAGAGAGAGAGAGAGAGAGAGAGAGAGAGAGAGAGAGAGGGAGGGAGGGAGAGCAAGTTTCACAAAGCCTAATTGCAATTCCAGACCAGGTCCATTACTTGGCAGTGGTCACCTATGAAGTAGGAGAGGCTGAGGTCTCCCGGCAGCAGAAAATGGAGCCAACTTTGCCTTTTTCTCCAGGAAGAATGCTGCTTCATGTGAACCAGTCCTCCTGGGGCAGATAAGGAATATTCAGACAGGATGCATGAGAGCCGAGGAGGAGACCACGGACTCCTTGGCTTATAATGCGATCACCTCCATGATAGCCATCTGGATCTTTACGTCCATAGGGCTGTGCTGAATTTAGATGGCTGAGCCAGTTCATCAAATACAGCTCAATAGGCTACCAGAGACCTGGATGACACTGTCCTGATGTGACAGTACTGTTACCAGCCACTCACCCAGCAACCTGCAGCCTACTGAGCAACACAAAATGCCATCCAGCTTGTAGAAGCCTGAAGAATTTGTGTCTAACCCTCCATGGCCCTCTTCTGGAGAAGGCATCTTAGCTGCCCTTCCCCCACACCTCCCCAAGTCCTCTAGTTTCCTTTTCCAAAGTGTCTTAAGACAACTTAACACACTCCCCTATCTTCCCAGGAAGGGTTGTGAGCCCCTGGAGGCACACGAGTGGCCAGGCCCCTCCCCCAGGACCTCTAACAGGTTCCACCCACTCTAATTGCCCTAACAGCTGGACCCTGACCCCATCCTACAGGATAAAAAGCCCAATCTTTAGACATGAAATCCTACCAATCTCCACCCTGGAAAGCTCCACAGTGAAAAGTTCTACCCCCTTCCCAAGAAACTCTACATAAGCCCTGAATCCTGTTCAGTTTGCTGCTTTTTTCTCACCAGAGCAGAGGCAGCCACTCTCTTGGTTTTTTCCCTCCTAATGAATCTCTTGTGTGAGGTTTGTTGTGCTGTGTGACTTTATGGTATTCCTTGGCTCCCAGCTGCCAGGATACCTTTCCGTCTGAGCTGTAACGCTGACAGATGTGATCTTTCCCATGCTGTACTCTGCCACACGCCCTGTGACAGCCTATAAATCTTGTGGCCTCAAGGAAAGATCTTTTACCTGTATCCACTATCACATGTCAGACCTTCACCCTATTGACAGGAAAACACAGCTCTCACATCACAGGGAAGAAGAGATAGATCGAGTGACCGTAAGGCCAGGAACACAGATTTAGATTTGCCCCAAATTCCATGTTCTGAGGTGGAAGTGGTTTCATGAACTTCTTTTATAGCAACGTAACAAAGAAAATCTTAAATCAAGGCCTTCTCCAAGGACATGAAGGCTATAACAAAGCCGAGGGACTGCAGATGTAAGGCTCAGATGCTCTCCAATGGCTTGCAGCCTTTGGTGGTGAAACCTAGAGTTCTGTTAATACATTCCAAGAGGCTTTTTTCTCTCTCAGTCCCTGGATGTTGCCCAGGTGGGCAAGGAAAGAATGCTTAGGGAGCTAAGGATAGACCAACATAAACTGCAATTAGACTCTGGACCTGCACCATTCCAACCTTTCCACATCACAGTAGTTCCAGTCAATACATCAGGCTTTGTAGACACAGCCTCCTTCCAGGAACTCCCCTCCACAGGACCCCCTTTGCCCAAGCTTCACCCTTGTGCATAGGGAGTCCATATTATAATATAATGTCCCTGTCAGTTGCATGGTTCCTAGGAACTGATGTAGATGAGGCTGGACAGCAGACAGGGCAGCAGTCTTCAGGAGAGAGGAAGAGCTGGGAAAGCCATTAAGGAACACAGCCTGGGTCTATCAAAACTGTTAGTTCTCAGGATCTTGATCTTATTTCTTTATCTTTTTTTCCTTTTCCTTTCTTTTTTTGTCCTTCCTTCCTTCCTTCTTTCCTTCCTTCCTTCCTTCCTTCCTTTCTTTTTGTTTGTTTTTGCTTTGTTTTTTTTTTTTTTTTTTTTTTTTTCCCAGATAGGGTTAGTCTGTGTAACAGCCCTGACTGTCCTGGAACTTTCTCCGTAGAACAGGCTGGCCTTGAACTCACAGAGTTCCACCTGACTCTGCCTCCTGAGTGCTAGGATTAAAGGCGTGCGCCACCACCGCCCAGTTCTCACTTTTTCCTTTTCTTTCTTTCTGTCTTCCCTCTCTCACAGAACTTTTCTGTGGAATGTGGCTAAATCAGTATGAAAGTATCCCTTGCATTCTATGAGACTATAACTTACGTTGGAACCTCACAACCAAGGTAGTAATACACCTTGAGGTCACTTAGGACTTACCAGTGGTTCTCAACCTATGGGTTGCTACCGCCTTGGGGGCTGCATATCAGATATCCTGCAGGTCAGGTGTTTACATAACGGTTCACAACAGTAGCAAAATTGCAGTTATGAAGTAGCAATGAAATAATTTTATCGTCGGGGGGTTCCTACAACATGAGGAACTGTATTAAAGGGTCACAGCACTAGGAAGGTTGACAGCCACTGCTTAAGATTGATATCCTGGCAGGCAGTAAGCTCCGTTTCCGGCTTAGGATCGGGGTCTGGTGAAGGGGCTGTCTGTAGGCGCCATGTCGGGCCGCGAAGGTGGCAAAAAGAAGCCCCTGAAACAGCCCAAGAAGCAGGCCAAGGAGATGGACGAGGAAGATAAGGCTTTCAAGCAGAAACAGAAAGAGGAGCAGAAGAAACTCGAGGAGCTAAAAGCCAAGGCCGCGGGCAAGGGACCCCTGGCCACAGGTGGAATTAAGAAATCTGGCAAAAAGTAAGCTGTTCCTCATATCTGAGATGATGGTGACCCTCTTCCATTCCTATGTAAACATCTGGATTCCCTGCCATAACATCTTTGCCACCTACAGCTAGAATGAAGTGTTACCCTGGAGCCTGTTAAACATCTGGATTCCCTACTATAACATCTTTGCCACCTTTAGTTAGAATGAAGTGTTATCCTGGAGCCTGTTGTACATTGTAATAAACTTTTATAAAAAAAAATTATAATAATAAATAATACAATGGCTCGTTGTCTCTAGTGTTCAGCAATTCCTACCTCAGCTGTGAATTTAAAGTAAACTCAGTCCGAAATCCTACCAGAGCTGTTTCATCTTTGTTGTACTCTGGATTCTGTGTCACTTTGAATTAATTAAACCAACTCATTAAAAGGCTAAAAAAAAAAAAAAAGATTGATATCCTACTGTGCACTCAGCCATTTGTTCAACCTGCCTTTAAGAGAACAATGTAACAACCAAATCTTACCTGCCTTGGCTTTCCCAACCTAAGCTAATGCATAGCTGTAATCTTACACTATACCTCTTCCTTGCCCTGACCCAGGAGTGACGCACCTGTGTATCTAAGGATGGAGTGGTCGTCATTTGCTGAAAACATCAAGTAGCTTGAGCAACCTCATAGACTATAAATATCGACCATAAATGCTGGAAACAGCATGGGTGTAGTGATGTTCGCAGTGGACGCTTGCTTTTCTAAGTACTTCAGAAATAAGTTGGAGCAAGTAACTTGATCCCTTGTAATATTCTTCCATGTTGGATGCTTTCTGTGCTGGTCAATAACTGAGAGAGCAAAGGTCGTTGTTTGGGACAGACAGATTCCCAAGATAGATAAGATAGGCAGCATTCAGGCAGCCAGGGGGACACAGATTCAGACTTACACAACAGATAGGTTACAGACAGGCCAGTGACCACCAGCTACAGGTTACAGACAGGCCAGTAACCACCAGCTACAGAAGGTTACAGACAGGCCAGTAACCACCAGCTACAGAAGGTTACAGACAGGCCAGTAACCACCAGCTACAGAGGGACAAAAGCCAGGACAGGGGAGAATTCTGGTTTGGGATGGATCTTACTCAAATCAAGCAGAAAGGAAGTCTCTGGTGTCACTCATGGGACATTGATGGATGCTGGTGACTCTGAGTTTATTGCGACCATGTTTAACAGACTCAGTAGAACAGGTTATTATATCTCAAATTAAAATCATGCAGACCGCTGTTTGGCCTAATAAAGTAATGATAACAGATGAAAGGAACAACCAACATTTACATATTTAGAAGTCTAGATTGATCATATGATTATCCTGTATTTACAGTTTTGTGGGCGCTAGGAAATATCTATTCTGTTTTGGAGTGTTTAAGCAAATCTGCCATCTTTTCCTGTTAGTTTTTCCTTTGTCCAGTGTGGCCTTCAGCTATAAACATCAGCACCTGAAGATGGATCAGGAGGAGACCCGGGAATGTCAGTCCTGAGGGGACAGAGGCACAGCTCCACCTTGTCAGCAGCAGCCACCCGAGGAGTCCCCTAAGCTTTGGGGAGCTGGACTGAGGCCAAACCAGGCTTCACAGCTTCAGTGCTAAAGGCAATTTTAGGACTGGCTGAGGAATAAAGACATTTTCACCTCAAGCATTAAAAAAAAAAAAATACAAAAAAGAAAAAGAGCAGGCTGTGGTTGGTCAGTGTGAGGAGGCTTCCTGAGGACAAGGGCTCTTTGCACACCGGATATTTCCACAGAGCATGGACTCTTTTGCTTTATCTTTAAACAGGCCGTGATGTTTTCCTTTTATACTGAATTTTACTGTTTGGAGATTCAGAAGAAGGAGGCATTGTCAGAAAGAGAGGAGAATAAGAAGGTAGCCCAGGAATCTATCTTCATACTGCTTCGGCACCTACTTTTAAAAATTGAATTTGGCTAGGCAGTGGTGGCACACGCCCATAATCCCAGCACTCAGGAGGCAGAGGCAGGGGGATCTCTGTGAGTTCAAGGCCAGCCTGGTCTACAGAGCGAGTTCCAGGATAGGTTCCAAAAGCTACACAGAAAAACCCTGTCTTGAAAAAAAAAAAAACCAAAAAAAAAAAGAAAGAAAAAAATTGATTTTTGTATTCATTTTTAGAATCTCCTCACATGTAGTTTTCATAGTTCTTGCTACTTTGTCAATTGCCAATTTTGTAATTTCTTTTTTCTTTTTTTTGTGTTTTCTTTCCGAGACAGGGTTTCTTTGTGTAGCCCTGGCTGTTCTGAACTCACTTTGTAGACCAGGCTGGCCTCACAGAGATCCACCTGCCTCTGCCTGCTGAATGCTGGGATCAAAAGGTGTGGGTCACCATCTCCAGCTGTAATTTCTTTTTTATGTTATTTACACTGTAACAAAAGTGGGCTGCCTATTTGTTACTGTTAAAATATTTTTAATTGCCAGTGACGACTAGCTAATTGCACTAAGTCAACCAATTTAGAGGTAGTCAATGTGTGGGAGGGACTTTGATTTTGTTATTTTTTCTTTATTCCTCCAAGGTCCCGTCTTTCATATTGTTTTAAAGGCTCCCTTTCCCTCCAGTGTCTCCCACAAACACATCCCTTTCTCCTGACACTCTTTCTACAATGTCCTCTTGCCTGGAGACCCAGGTGCCCCCCCCCATATGCAGTGCCAAGGTCGTGATCCCCCTACCACACCCTTGAACGATTCCAATCCACAGAGCCTGCACCCTCCATTAGCGGACCTACCTCCACCAATCTCTGGTAAGAAGCACTCCTCATGAGCATGGTGACCCCTCTCTAGACCCCACTGGCCAGTACTCAGAGAAAATACAGCAGGCAATGGTGATTCACATTGAAGAAAGTATAATCTGGCCACCCCCACCTCACCACCCACCGGCCCCCCAACACTTCCGGTTCCCCGGAGCTTCCCTGTACCCTCTCCGCTAGGGATTCAAGCAGATAGTGCGTCTCCTCTCAGGGCCTCTACCCCTCTGAGACCCCCTCCTCCCAGTCACTCTCAGGACCTATCTCACCTGTGAGCAGGAGCCCTTTGCAGAAGAGTAGAGAGAGGGGCGCCATGGTCTCTGTGCCTGCTTGCCTCAGCTCCAGCTCTGCCTCACACCTGTGCTCTTCTTATTCCTTCGCACCCAAGCCCCACGGGAGCCCCTCCCAGAGTCACAAGGTTGTGGGTCATGTTGTGTCTCATCCCAGTCTACTGCAGCTACTGGTCCCTTCCAGGCGCGCGCTCTCTCTCTCTCTCTCTCTCTCTCTCTCTCTCTCTCTCTCTCTCTC
>CABHPP010001086.1:3996-24115 GCA_902168425.1 Peromyscus attwateri | reverse complement strand
CTCTCTCTCTCTCTCTCTCTCTCTCTCTCTCTCTCTCTCTCTCTCTCTCTCTCTCAAGTATTTTTTAATGAGTTTACATTTCTTACTTCACAATTGATAGATTAAAGCCCACAGACAGATATGATTATGCTTCTGGAAGTCTGAAGTCCAAAATGGGTCACTAGTCCCGAAATCAAGGCATCTGCAGGATTTAAAAAAAAAAAAAAAGTCACAGAGGTTGAAGGCTGAAATCATCTCTACTGGATGTAGCTACTGGAGATGTCTTCAAACATTTTGTCTTAACATTTCGGTCTTTGGTTCTGTTGTTTCTCTTTGTATGTTTGATACAGGGTCTCATTTTATAGCTCTGGCTGCTTGGAACTCACTATGTAGATCAAGCAGGACTTAACTCAAGCAGCTAATGTCTAAGGGGTGTTAATGGGGCACTTGGCTTGTTTATTTTATTTCACTTATATTTTTTGGGTTTTTTTTTTTTTTTGAGACAGGGTTTCTCTGTGTAGTCCTGGTTGACCTGAACTTGCCCTGTAGACCAGGCTGGTATCAAACTCACAGAGATCCTCCTGCCCTCTGCCTCCTGAGTGCTGGGATTAAAGGCATTCACCACCACTGCCTAGCATTTTGTTTTGTTTTTGTTGGTTTGAATGAATTTTGTTGGGGTTTTTCGTTTGTATTTCTGGGCTTGAGGAGTGAATTTCTTTGAGTCTGTGGATGGGACTTCACAGTGTGTGCAGTTCTGGCTGGCTTGGGACTCTCTATGTAGTCCAGACTGGTCTCAAACTCTTAGGGATCCACAAGTACCTGCTTGACGTCCTGTCTAAATTTGATTTCTGTTACTGGGCTAAACACATGACCAACATCTATTGGGAGAGGAAAGGGTTTATTTCAGTTTATAGTTTATAGTCCATCATCAGAGCCAAAACCAGGAGTCAGGAACTGAAGCAGAATCCATGGAGGAATTCTGGTTACTGGCTTACTTCCAGGCTCATGTTCACCAACCTTTCTAAAATAGTCTAGGCTCAACTGCCTATAAATGATAGGTCCACAGTGTGCTGGGCTCTTCCACATCAATCACTAATCAAGAAAATGCTCCACAGACATGCCCACAGGACAGTCTACTAGAGCCTCTTCCCAGAACTGTCAAGTTGACCACGGAAAATTCATCATCACGGGTTCATCCCTTGTCAATTTGACGCACAAACATGTCATTGCTAAATCATAACCTTTCCTCTCTAGTTTACCCCCAGGTCATGTTAATATTATTACAGATTTAAATACAGTACAACTTTAGAGGTCTCAGTCTTCAAACAAACAATCAAACAAACAAACATGTCATCACTTAAAAGTTCTGCATCTCAGGGCTGGAGAGATGGCTCGGTGGTTGAGAGCACTGGCTGTTCTTCCTAAGGACCCAGGTTCAAGTCTTAGCACCCATATGGCAGCTCACAACTGTCTGTAACTCCAGTTCTAGTAGATCCAACACCCTCATACAGATATACATGCAGGCAAAATACCAATGCACACACACACACAAAATAACTTAAAAAAAATTCTAGCCAGGCGGTGGTGGTACATGCCTTTAATCCCATCCTCGGGAGGCAGAGCCAGGCAGATCTCTGTGAGTTCGAGGCCAACCTGGTCTACAGAGCAAATCCAGGACAGGCACCAAAACTACACAGAGAAACCCTGTCTCGAAAAACAAACAAACAAAAATTCCCTATCTTATTCTAAATCTTATATCTATATCTTATTTTAATATCCAGTATCTCAACTTTGGGCTCTTTTAGAATTAAAAAAAAAGCCAAGTTATTAATTCTACTCCAAGAGGAAGAACCAAAGCATAAAAACAATCACATTTAAGCAAAACTAGAATCTAGCAGTGAAGCTCAAATCCCATACCTCAGCGGTTTTCATTTTGAACTCACTCATGATTCGCTGAGTGCCACAGACAGTGAGGCGCCCATATCTCCCATTGCAACCCACGTAGCTTGTCTCATTGGCTCAGGCTAACTCCCTTCCACACCTGCTGTCCTTGGCATTTATCCTGGAGTCCTGACATCTCCAACATGCCAGGATCTCCATTGCAGCTGAGACTTCACCCTCATCAATGGCTTCCTGGCCTCTCTTCAGGGAAACTCTGACCAAAAAGAACTTGGGGGAGTAATGGATCTATTTCACCTACAGCTCACATTCCATCATTGAGAGAAGCCATGGCGGAAACTCAAGGTGGGACAATGCCTTGATAAGTGATTTTAGATGTAGTCCTGTTTCTTTTAGTGCTCTTGTATTTGATGCATAAATGTTTACATTTGTAATATCTTCTCGGTGGATTTTTCCTTTAATGAGTATATACTATCCTTGCCTATCACTTCTGATTGCATTGATTTAAAGTCAGTTTTGACAGCTATTAAAATAGATACAAATTGCACTGGTCAAGCTGTACATCTCATATCTCTTTGGCATAGCTTAAGATGAGTCATCTGTCCCTCAGTTGATATTGATTCCCGGAGAATGACCTGGCCCAAATGGAATGCAGGATCTCCACCCAGGCCACAGGGTCTATTCTCTTGACCAGAAAGAGTTTTCTCTTAACATTCCTTGACTGCTATTCTAACATCCTCTTGTCTGAAGAGCCAACCTTAGAATCGCTTAGGAACCAGATCCAAGATCAGAGCTCCCTAAATGCTTGTGGAGATCTGACCTCTGGCAAGGATAAGGTTGATTTGAAGCCCATGATCATTTCATGCTCTTTGCCAAGGAAGCATCTGGCTACCGGTTTGGGGGGCTTTGTTGTTGTTTTGTTTTTTGTGTTTTGTTTTTGTTTTTGAGACAGGGTTTCTCTGTATAGCCCTGGCTGTCCCCGAACTCACTCTGTAGAACAGGCTGGCCTTGAACTCACAGAGATCTGCCTGCTTCTGCCTCCCAAGGGCTGGGAATAAAGGTGTGCGCCACCACCACCCAACAGTTTGGGAAGCTTTTTAACCTAAACTTACGAGCCAGTTTTACCTCCTGCTTCTATCATGCTATCCCTAAATTAGGTAGACTGTCACGAGAAACAGGGGCAGCTGATCCGGTTTCTGCCCACTGAAGGCGGGTGTTGGGTGTGGCAGTCGGGATACCCAGCACTGGGCTCCTCTAAAAGACCCTAAAAGTGCATCTGTAGTTCTGTCTGTGTAACAGCCAGATGTCAGCAGAAAGGAAGTCCTTGACTGGAGCCTGGAAAAGAGGTGTGAGGGAGATGTTCTTGCAGGGACTTCAATAGCATTTGGAGCGCCTGGGATCAGCGCGCATTGCCTCCCGAACTTCTAGAGAGGGAGGGAAAGAAACTCGCAAGCGGTCATTTCATTTTGAGGTTCAAACTACAGTAGGCTCGTCCGTCTCTCGTGGCTGGAGGTAGGAGCTACAGTGTGCTGTGGCCTGAAGTCTTAAGGCCACTGGTGGGAAACGGCTGTATAAATAACATCTCACGTGGATTTGAGTCTGAGGTCTGGGGAGTACAATTCCTTGGGCTGTAAAGGAAACAGACCAATCCTTTCAGCCTTCAGTGACATCTTCCTGTTGCGTAGTTGACTGTAGCTAGAGTTTTCCTGCCTGGCCCACGGTCAGGATAAATCTCTTTCACCTGCCAGTCCCACAGCTGCTCAGACCCAACCAAGTAAACACAGAGACTTATACTGCTTACAAACTGTATGGCCATGGCAGGCTTCTTGCTAACTGTTCTTATATCTTAAATTAATCCATTTCTATAAATCTATACCTTGCCACATGGCTCGTGGCTTACCGGCATCTTTACATGCTGCTTGTCCTGGCGGTGGCTGGCTGGCAGTGACTCCTTCTGCCTTCCTGCTCTTTTTATTCTCTCTGTTAGTCCCGCCTATACTTCCTGCCTAGCCACTGGCCAATCAGTGTTTTATTAGCAACACATTTGCCATACAGAACATCCCACAGCAGTTGACACCACACAGGTGGTCACCGTTAATCATTTTCATTTTGTAAGGCCAAAGCCAGTTGAGGATCTGGTCCTCAGCGATCAAATGGGCTGGAGAGGATCTTCTGGGGCCTCTAGATTTCCTTTCAACATTTATGCTACCTGTGTGAGGATCGTCAAGGAGACTTGCTTAGAAGTGTTGAGAGAGGATTCCCCTGTGTGGACCATCTTCTACACTGGACACTGGTTAGTTCACCAGTGATGGCTACAGAGAAGCCACCAGAGATGGCTCTGGAGGGAGGCCATCCGGGCCAGGCTGGTTTAAGAGATACATGATTCACCAGGTGGTGGTGGTGGTGGTGCATGCCTTTAATCCCAGCACTCAGGAGGCAGAGGCAGGCTGATCTCTGTGAGTTCGAGGCCAGGATGGTCTACAGAAGTAGTTTTAGGACAGCCAGGGCTATACAGAGAAACCCTGTCTCAAAAAACGCACCCTCCCAGAGAGAGAGAGAGAGAGAGAGAGAGAGAGAGAGAGTGTTTCCAGGACTCATGCTAAAGCCTTTCCTTTTGCCTCTAGTACAGATGTGGGTAGTCCTCCCCGCCCAGTGGAGACTGCCCACGAATTGTGGATAATCTTGGTGCTTTGGGCCCCTATGCACCTCCATGTCATTGCAGCACGTCACCGAGAGTCACACCTGAGCAATCAACACATTTCGAACACGTGTCTGGGGAACTCAGACAGGGCTGCATCCTGCTCCTTCTCTGACACTAACGCAGAGGATCTGGACCACAGAGGGTAGCTAATTCCTGAGCTGATCGTGGGCCACCTCCCCCAACACCCAGCCCCCTCCACCCAGCCCACCTCCACATGCTTGGGTCTCCACTGCAGCTAAGACTTGGCCCTCATCAATGGCTTCCTAGCCCCTCTTCAGGGAAACTCTGAGTCTGTGGTCCAGACCCACTGTGTTAGTGTCCGAGAAGGAGCAGCATGGAGCCCTGTCTGAGTTCTTCAGTTCTCGAGGTGTTCCTTGTTTGCCTGGATGTTTTTTACCCCCCCCCCCGAAGTGCTCCAATGTTAAGGAGGAGCGTAGAGATCACAGCTCTCAGGTCATCCAGAAGATAAGCAATGTCTGGCCACTAAGAGTGCCCAAGCCGGGCTGGAGAGATGGCTCAGTGGTTAAGAACACTGACTGCTCTTCCAGAGGACCCGGGTTCAATTCCCAGCATGGCAGCTCACAACAGTCTGTAACTCCAGTTCCAGGGGACCTGACAAATTTACACTTACCTACATGCAGGCAAAACACCACCAATGCACATGAATTAAAAGAAAAAAAAAGGTGCCCAAGTCTGCGACAGAGGCAGGAGAAAGGCAAGGCAGAAGCCAGAAAGGGGGAAAGGATGACTCTCAGAAGTGTGGTTCCCTGGGGCCTGCCTAGCCTGGGTGCCGTGAGCCTCCTTTGGGGCTATCTCAGGCAAATCTTTTATAGTCAGGATGAGTGTGGAGATTTATGAGACCTTTAGGTCTGGTCACTGGAGATCCTTTCTGTGAAACTCAGAGGGGAAGGCACGGTCAGTGAACCCAGAATCGCCTATTCTAGCTGCAGACTGAGTCACCTCCCATAAATATCCATCAGACGCTGTGACCACTATCGCACACACAGGGCCTTCGCTCCTGGAGTTGGGGAGGACGCAGGGGGCAGCTCATTCCTGGGCTCCTTGCTGTCACTGATGCTCTGTCACACAGTGCTTGGCACTGCCTCCCCTCCTGGGGCCTCATGCCTTAATCTGAGTGTGATTGATGCCTGCTAGTGCTCATGCTTTGTCTTCGCTGGACTCCACGTTTGCTCTACTTTGTCCCCCGTGCTGGGACCACACCCACAGTCGACGCTTTACTTCTGAGCTCCCCAGCGCTGTAGCTCTCTTATCTTTCATGTTTCTGCACCTGTCCTACTTAACGCCTGTCCTGTTGCGTTTTCTATGGGTGGTTCTGTTCGGTTCTGTTCTGTTCTGTTTTCTGCTCATTTTCTTGATCAAGAGGACTTTAATGCTCCTTCTTCTCCTCCTACCTTCCCCCCCATTACAACCCCCCCCCCATTCTTTCTGCTGCTACAGTCAGCAGCATATGCCTCCCTCTAGGTGGAAGTTTCCCTGTCCAGACCATCTGCTCCCAAATAACCACCATGGTGATTTAAGATTACTTATGTTGAGCTGGGCGGCGGCGGCGGTGGCGGCGGCAGCGCACGCCTTTAATCCCAGCACTCAGGAGGCAGAGCCAGGTGGATCTCTGTGAGTTCGAGGCCAGCCTGGTCTACAGGGCGAGATCCAGGACAGGCATCAAAAACTACACAGAGAAACCCTGTCTCAACCCCCCCCCCCAAAAAAAAGATTACTTATGTTATACCCAGAGTCCCCCAAAGACCACCAAGAGACCAAATGCGATGCAAAAGCACAGTCTTTTTACTATGAGTTAACTCAGGACTCTCCATCTGTCTGACACAGCAGCAGAGCAGGAGAGACCCTGAGTAGCAATGGGGCAGGGTTTTTAAAGCAAGTGGGACTTGGGGTCTCAGACTACATAGGAACAGACTCAAGATTGGTTTATGCAAGTGGCAACCATGTTAGTAACTTTTAATTGGCTAGAGTTGGTTGGGGGTTACAGTTATCCATTTTCGGGCAGGCCTGGACAAGTCCCTGGCTTTGTCCTTGAGCTGCCATGTGGACTGGCTGACCTCACAGTACTGACTGGGGGGGCTGACTCAGTGGCCCAGGCTCTGTCCTTGACTCATGCACGCAGCTCTAAGTTGGTGAGGGGTCCCAGACAGTAAACAACTGGCTGAACTTTGAGCAGTCAGAGTACTTGCAGAAAGGGAGCTACTTCAAGGACTATGTCTTTTGTTCACGGCCATCCCAGAAACTGCTTGGTCAAATCTCAGGAAACTAAAATTGAGGCCTGATCTCTGAGAGAAAACTGAGCAGCCTGTTATGGCATCTGCTTGGTCCTTTCACTTAAAAATGCTTGGCCAATAGCTCAGGCTTGTTACTCACTACCTCTCACAACTTAACCCATTTCTATTAATCTATGTCCCACTCCGAGGCTCATAGCCTTTTACCTCTTCCCCATTTTGTGCATCCGACTGGTTCTCTGTCTGGCTGTCGACTCCCCTGACTTCACCCTTCCTCATTCCACTCTCAGTTTGGATTTCCTGCCTAACTTTATCCTGTTCAGCTATTGGCCAGTCAGCTTGTTTATTAAACCAATCATAGTGACATATATTCACACAGTGTACAGAATTCCCTGCATCCTCTTGCTGCCCCTTGGAGTCCCTCACTTCTCTTTCTTCTTGGACCTTGGCTTCCTGACAGGGGGAGGGGGGGATAGAGGAGTATAATTGAATCTGTTCTCTAACTAGATGGAAATGGACTCCAAGAGACAGGATGTGTCAGTCAGGGTTCTCTAGAGTAACAGAACTTAAGAATGAATCTCTCTCTCTCTCTCTCTCTCTCTCTCTCTCTCTCTCTCTGTGTGTGTGTGTGTGTGTGTGTGTGTGTGTGTGTGTGTGTATATGGGATTTATTGGAATGACTTAAAGGCCGAAACCCAGCTAATCCAACAATGGCTCTGGCTGTGAACACTAAATCCAAGAATCCAGAAGTTGCTTAGTCCACAAGGGTGGATGTCTCAGCTGGCCTTCTGTATATCTATAAAGAAGTAGGTCCAATGCCCGTGAAAGAACAGATGTGCTGGCAAGGTGAGGGCAAGCAGGCAAAGAGCAAAAGCTTCCTTCTTCCATGTCCTTATATAGACTTCCAGCAGAAGGTGTGGCCCAGATTAAAAGTGTGTCTTCCTGCCTCTAGATCCGGATCAAAGGTGTGTGTCTTCCTACCTCAAAGGTCCAGACTAAAAGGAGATTCACCACTTCAAACCGAGCAAAAATAACCTCTCACAGGTGTGCCCTCCGTTTCTGGATTGTAGTTCATTCAGAGGTGGTCAAGTTGACCACCAAGAATGGCCATCACACAGGGATGCATGAAGATGGGGAGGCTGAGCCCACAGCATCAGTTCTGAGAAGCAGAGGGTTAGAAGGCGATGGGAGATCCAGCCCAGAGGCAGGAGGACAGAAGTCCCTGCCTGCTCCAGAGCATGGCACTCAGACTGCAGGAAAACATAAGAAGAAAATTAACCATATCCGCCAGGCTTCTTGGTATGTAAGAAATATGGCCGCCACGCTGTCACGGCCGCCCCAGCCACAACTCTAACCTCCATGTAAGCCGTGGCCCCAGCTGAGAGGCTGGGCCGGCTATCAAGGAGGGAAAAGCAAAGCATGAATGTGAAGGGGTTTCACCCTGGGCTGGGCTGGGGAAAGGCGCTCAGCATGATGAACTTGGATTTGTTCCTTCAGGGCATTTATCACCTGTGTCTGTCATGAGAAAAATCATTTCCATTTTAGGATGAAAAACTGAGGCTTAGAGTCAGGAGGGGCATTAATTAAAGTGTGTGTGGTTTCTCAGAGGTCCACCCGGCTGCCTGACTATCGCCAACGGTGCTCACAACGGCGGCTAAGACCTGTGCGACTGTCACCCCATGTGCAGATTTTTGCCAAAGAGGCCCTTGATTCTTGATCCTTAAAGCAATAGCATGAGACCCGCCCATCATCGAAGGAAAGTAAAGAACAGTCCCCTGCCCACCAGCCCATGAAAGAGGGAATAAAGAGAGATTGAAAACTCACAGTATCAAAAAGTCAATTCCATTAAAAGTTGGCTTTTGACAAAGGATTAATGTTTTCTTTTAATGAGGTTAACTTTATAATGTAATAGATTAAAATTACTAAAATTAGAAGTAAAATTTGAGACACTGCTATGCATGCTTCAGAATAACAAGAATTCCATGCTTGATAAAATGTATTATGTAATAGATATGTATAATATATGTGTGTATCCCTGTATATATATATATGTATATATATGTATATATATATATGTGTGTGTGTGTGTGTGTGTGTATGTAATTTTACACACATATATGTATGTTGCGGTAGTTTGAATATAATTGACCCCCATTAGCTCATAGGGAATAGCACTATTAGGAAGTGTGGCTTTGTTGGGGTAGGTGTGGCATTGTTGGGGGAAGTTCGTCACTGTGGAGATAGGCTTTGAGGGCTCATACATGCTCATGCCACACCCTGTGTCTAGACCATTTCCTGTTGCCTGTGGGTCAAGTGTAAGAATCTCAGCTTCTTCTCCAGCACCGTGTCTGCCTGCAGGCTACCACATTCCCAGCTGCCATGCTCCCCACGGTGACGATAATGGACTAAACCTCTGAAATTGTAAGCTGCCACCTCAATTAAATGTTTTCCTTTGTAAGAGTTGCAGTGGCCATGGTGTCTCTTCACAGCAATAGAAACCCTAACTAAGCAGGACAGTAGTGGCTCACACCTTTAATCCCAGCACTCAGGAGGCAGAGGCAGGCAGATCTCTGTGGGTTCAAGGCCAGCCTGGTCTACAGAGTGAGTTCCAGGACAGCCAGGTTGTTATACAGAGAAACCCCGTCTCAAAAAACCAAAACAGAAAAAAGAAACCCTAACTCCCTAACTCCATGCCATATGGCATAAGACATATGCCATAAATATAATACTAACATTCCAAGGCCAAAAATATGTCTGCAGATGGCATGAACTTCTCTGTAGAGAACCCTAAACATCCTGCAAGAAGTTTGTCAGGACAGTGAGCAAACTCTGCAAAAACAAGCAAACAGAAGAACAGACTAGGATGAGTTGTATTTCTCCGCACTGATTTTAACTATGAACAATTAGAATTGGTTTTGTCACATGCATAAGGACAGAAGTAGTGTGGACGTTGTTCGGGGCTGTAGTGAATGGGAAAGGATTAAACGGGCTTTGGAAATGGACAATGGTGAAGGTGATGGTGTGAATAGGAATGGCCCCCACAGACTCACGTGGAGCCTATCGGAGTGACACTATTAGGAGGTGTGGCCTCGTTGGAGGAAGCATGTCAGTGTGGAAGCCGGCTTTGAGGTCATATATGCTTAAGCTACGCCCAGTGTGGCACACAGTCTCATTTTGCTTTCTGCAGATCAAGATGTGGAAATCTCAGCTCTTTATCCAGCACCATGTCTGCCCGCACGCAGCCATGCTTCCCACCATGATGATAATGGGCTGAACCTCTGAAAGTAAGCCAGCCCCAATGACATGTTTTCCTCTGTTGCCATGGCCATGGTGTCTCTTCACAGAAATAGAAACTCTAAGACAGTGATGTTCACACAACAATGTGAAAGTGCTTCATGCCACTCAGTTGTGATTGCCAAAACAGCTAAACTAGTAAAACTTACACGTAATATCTGAGGGCCTTCAATCACCATTTATAAAGTAGTAAGTCTGAACACATTTAAAAAAAAAATAAATCTTAGCCAGGCATAGTGGAGCCTGCCTTTAATCCCAGCAATTAGGAGGCAAAGGCAGGCAGATCTCTGTGAGTTTCAGATTAGTATGGTCTACAGAGTGAGCTCCAGGAGAGCCAGGACTACCCTGTCTCAAAGAACTGACAAAAACAAATGAATGTAATTTACCACCCCAGAAACTGTTAAGACAAACAATCTTGTGCAAGGTCCCACTGAAAAAAATACCAGACTCAGGACAAGAAACTCAGTACATGGGTCCTTTATGTCCAGGGATTTTACATTTATGCAACAAACCATCTACAGATCAGAACTGTCCAAAAACATATGTCCACTGTGAAACATGTCCAGTCCGATCCCCTGTCGTTATCCCAACTTAACATTGGATGACTGAAGTCTAGACAGCACAGGTATTGGGCATCAGGAGCGGTCTGAGTGTGGGAGATGTGTTTAGCTCTACGCAAACACTGCAGCATTTTAACCGGGACTCTGAGCAGCCACAGCTTCTGGTGATTGTGAGGCACCTGACAGTTCCCTCTGGATCCTGAGGGCTGGGTTCCTATGGGATTCAGAACCTGAGCCCTACTTAATTCCTTTGCAATTCTGTTCCTGTACTGAGCTCTTTTTAAAATCGTTGTCGCTGTGTAACTGGACTGGCCTTGTACAAACGTTCCTCCTGATTTGTGTTTTATTTGGGGATAGAAGGTTTATGTCACTGTGATGGCTGTCTCTGTCTGCCATGATAACTTTCTCCTGTGACTTTTATATGCTTTGCACACTAGGGACATAAAATCCTTAGCGCCCTGGCATAGGAAGGGAACAACATTAGCCATAAGCCAACACAAGGAACAGTGGGCCAGACTTCCTGGAGCTGAAGAAGTTGGAGACCTCACACTGATAGATCCCTGTATCTGCCCTCCAGACAGGATTTATGATGAGCCTGTGCTCTTCAGGTAACAGGGTGGTTCTCTCCGTTAGATTGAGGGGCTTGTAGTTGAAGAACCAGTTGACGTCAATTCCAGTGTCAGGTGACACGCAGGTGAGAATCGTAGCGCTCCTTCGTCTCCCGACTCTAGTGTGGTTGACTTGGAGGTAGGGCTTCGTCACAATCTCTGTGTAGAAACAGAAGAGACCAAATGAGAGATTCGGTGACGGAGAGCCCCTCCCAGCTCCACGGGCACCTGATAAGGCCGTTTCGGTGGGGGAATTCAGGGCCGAGCCTACAGCCAGACATCTTGTGCTTGAGATCTGCCACCCATGGCCTGTGTGACCCTGATTCAGCCACTCGGTTTTCTGGGTCTCTGTTTCCCTATATTAGGACACCTGGTGAGTGGTCATTGCCAAGTCTGTGAGTTAATCTTAAATAAGGACCTGACATCTTATGGGCCGCAAGAATATATTATAGAGATTCAGCTGGATATGAAAGCTGTACCTAGAAATTTCAAGGTATTTTTCTAGAGGCAAGGCATTTATTATGGAATGTTTGGTGAGAGAGCAGAGAGGAAGAGTGGAGGCTGAGGCAGGAACAGAGGAGACAGAACTGTGTAGCTAGAGAGAGGAGAGAGAGGAGAGGAAGACAGAGGTTCAGTAGAGGGTAAAGCAGATCTCTTGTAGAGTTTCTCAGGGTCTCTGGGTCATGTTCATAATGACAGTTCCAAGAGTCTTGCCCAAGGCTAATGTCCTTAGCTGAGTTACCTGCTGCACATCCTCCCCTCGGCAGGATGAATTTGGGTGATGGATTTTGATCTGTTGAGGTTTAACTCCCCCATGTGTGTCCTGCACTAAATGCTCAAACCCCAATGAGGGGACCCAAGGCAGAGAGGAGGCAGGCACAGGGCAGCCCTGACACTCCTGTGTGTGTTAAGTGGAATGATCCCCACCCAGCACCCACAGGTCACAGAGAGTCACTTACTGTACACTTGGAGGTAGACATGTGTTATTTCAATATGATCATGTGTTCCAAAGGTTTCTAGGGTGTAGATCCCTGTGTCTTCCTGGGTGACGTCCTGGAGCATCATGGATCCGTCCTTATATATCTCTTCCCTGCCGCTGGTTACATTCCCAAGTTTAAGTAAATCTGTGTCCTTTTCATAATGGGCAATTGTAAAATCTTGGTCTTCTTCTTTCCCTTTGTACCAGCGAAAGGAGACGAGATTCTCTGCCTGAATAGGAACAGAGAGAAGAACCTTCCCCCCTTCAGCCGCAGAGAACCTCATTTCTTTGGTAGTTCTTAGCGCCGCAGTGGGTGAGTTCCAGCAGGTTAAAAGTGAGGCTAGAAGAGAGAAACACCCATCATTATTGGGTCCACTGTGTCCTGAGCAGGTGAGTGCAGCCTCCTCAGGGGAAGGAAGCGTCTCTCAGCCTGGGTGTGTGCATGTAGGTGTGTGTGTGTGTGTGTGTGTGTGTGTGTGTGTGTGTGTGCATGTGGGTGTGCCACAGGTGATGTAGGAAAGCATCAGGAAGCCCGTTCTCAGGTGCCCCTGGAGCTGTGTCCTCTGCATAGAACTCTCTCCTCTAGTGTCTATGGCTCCCTGCTCATTGCCCTCAGGTCTCTGCTCACACTCGAGTATATTTGGGGTGGGGATGCCTTCCCTGACCTCCTTCTCGAGAGACCCTGAGTCATCCCTTCCCATTTTTCTTGCTCTGTTCACTCTGTGTTTGCAGTCAGCTCCTGACTACCAGTCCACTAGAACCAGGGCTTTGAGAGGACAGGGTTTGGACTGCTCTTCTGGGGAGGCCTCGTGCTGGGGACAGGCTCAGATGCCTGTGAGTGACTGAATGAATGAATGAATGAATGTGTCCAGAGACCTGGGTGTCCATGGGTTTATTTACCACATTCTTAATTAGAGCTAATGACAGGATTTTGTTTGTTTTTTTGAGACAGGGTTTCTCTGTGTAGCCCTGGCTGTCCTGGAACTCGCTCTTGTAGACCAGGCTGGCCTCAAACTCAGAGATCTGCCTGCCTCTGTCTCTTGAGTGCTGGGATTAAAGGCACGTGCCACCACCACCCAGCAAGCTAATGGTAGTTTTTAATACCTCAAATTGATTTTTTAATGTTTACTTGTGTATTTGAGAGAAAAATTCACGAAGTCTAATGCACAGGGAGCAGTCAGCTTATAAAATGGTGGATTCTGAGCTTTCCTGATTCAGACCAAATCAGAGTTCCTGGCTGCAGTGCAAAAAAAGAGGCTGAGGACCTGCTTGGGTAATAAAGACACTTTCATGTAGGAATAAGCATGGGCCAGGGCAGCTGCCCAAAGTCCTGATGAGTGTCGCCTCCTAAGGAAAAGCATTCGTTACATGGGATTTTAAACAGAGCATGAGGTCTTTCTTTGTTTTTATCTTATGTCTTAAAAGAAGCCGTAACGGTTTCCTTTGCTATTTTGCTGTGAGAAGACACAGAACGAAGGAGAAAGGGCAGAGACAGGGACCATGGAGTGGAGGTAAATGAGAACCTCTGTCAGCTAATTCCCTCATCCCTGTCCAGCTTGCAGAAGCCAGATGAGTCAGTGTCCCAGACTGCTCCTCTCCATAATCTGTATTTTCATCCTCTCCCCCACCTCCCGCCTGTGCATTTGTGAGTGTGTGTGTGTGTGTGAGTGTGTGTGTGTGTGAGTGTGTGTGTGTATGTGAGTGTGAGTGTGTGTGTGTGAGTGTGTGTGTGTGTGTGTGTGTGTGTGTGTGAGTGTGTGTGTGTGTGTGTGCGCGCGCGCGCGCGTGCGCGCAGAAGGATATACAGCTAGCTTTGAGTTAGTGGTTAATCAGAATATATACCCCACCCATTTTACAAATGCCAGCGGGCAAGGACCTGGGATTGAGGAGTCTGTAAACTAGACCATGTCTTCTAGACTTCTGGAAAATTTTAATTCCCAAGGGGCAGTAAATATCTAACTCCCTGTCTCCCATAGCTGCCCTTCCAGGAGATTGTGGGGTCCCCTGAAGCTGTATGAAGAGAGAAACAGCCTGTTTCAGTTTGTAAAATCATCTGCTTCCTAGATGTCTCAAATCCTGAGAGTGACAGACACCTAGAAATGTGTGACCTCAAACCTCACTGGCACATCTCCTGCTCACCCAGTGAAGGCACCTAAGGTACCCTTCCTCCACACCTCCCGTCCTGGATTCTGAACTTCTCCACAATGACAATCCCCTCTCCCTTTCCCAACTTCCTTAGAGCATGCTCCCTCATCTTTTCCAGTAGTGCGGAGCTTCTCTGCCACAGCATACCACATCCATCCTCTCTAGCATTGCATAAAACCTGTGGCCTCAAAAACAGATCTTTGTCTGTTCCTGTATTGCATCTCAGGCATCTCAGCTCTTTTCCCATGAAGAGAATCTCTCCAGGGCTGTCTCCTTCATGGTCCCAACATTTCCTCTCTGCCTGTAATGCCAACTCCTTCACCTCACACAGAGGAGGCTTCCATGCCCTCTGTAGAGTCCCAGGCCCTTCTCCATCATCCTTCCACCTCATTGCCCAGTCTGTTTTAAAAGCTCCAACCCACCAAGGTCTCCCTCAGCACAGCTCTGTCCCCTGCACTCCCTTCCACAAAGTGATCCTGGAAACTCCAAGCACACCCCCACAGCACAGCATCAAGGCCCTGACCCCCATTCTAGAGCCTATGATGGGCTACAAACCCAAGAGCCTGGACCTGACCCAGGACATTTGCAGTTCTCTTGTGTACCCCTTGCTGGTAAAACTCTGGTGGGAAGCACACCCCATTACCGTGGCCACCCCTGGCAGGACCCCTGTGACTAACTTCCAATAAAGAATGATCTGGCTTTTCCTCCCCTCCTAACACTCCCTGGTCCCTGAAAGCTTCCAGCTGAGCAGCCTCTGTCTTTCCTTGTGTCCTCTCCCCTCAGGCTGAAGCAGAAAGAGAGTCTCCTCCCAGGGTCCCTTCCTGAGAGCGCCCTCCCCACAGCACTCCAGGGCTGGTCTCACCTGTGAGCAGGAGCCCTTTGCAGAGAAGTAGAGAAGGGGACTCCATGGTCTCTGCTCCCCAGGGTGCCGTCCTGTGTCAACCCTGCTGGTGTCCTGCCCTCTTATTTCCACTGTCCTTAGCCCAGGGGCATCTCCAGAGTCACATGGGCTGTGAGCAGGGTCTCTGCCCAAGGCCATGCTCTGTGTCAGCCCCTCTTCCTGCTGTGGCCTGTGCTTTCCGGCTTCCTCCTCCCCACCCAATCTGTCTCAGAGAGCCGTTATTTTTGTTTGTTTGTTATTGGAGACCGTCTTTGACACAGGAGAGGGAAAATGACCCAGTGCCCCAACATTCTTTGCAAAATTTTTGGGTTTGTTTTTTTTTTATTCCTGCCTTTGCATCTCTCTAATGTGTTAGGATAAAGTGGCGGGAAAGATACCTGTGGCGGGTGGCCAAGGTGTGCCGCTAAGAGATCATGCCATGCAACAGATCTAATGCAAGAGGTTTATTGGGAGCGGTGGCGGGGGTTGGGGGTTGGGGTTCAAAAGACTGTTCAGAATGGTGACACATGAGACAGAGATACAGAGACAGACGGACAGAGAGAACAAACAAGACAGAATGATCTGGGGTGGCGGGGACCGTTAAAGTGGGTGAGTGTTGCTATGCAACTCAAAGAGACTCTATAGTGGAAATGAGCCACACAGAAGCTGATACCAGTGCAGGTCGGGGTGGGGTGCAAACCCACAGCATGATGGTCGTCCAGACTTCAAGCTCCACCTGTCCCTAGGACTCTGGTTGATGTGACTTCTAGCTGTGCAGGCCAGGTGTGAGGGTAGGGTGGGGCTGGGGAGATGGGCGCCCCAAAGAAGCCTCCTTCCTGGCTCTGGCTTTCTTAGTTACCGTTTGCCATCTTGAGGGAATAAAAGCAAGGACATGACCGTTCCTAGGTGTGATGGGGGAGAGGTTTTTACTGCAAATACGAGGGAGAGCACAGCCAGAGGCATCTGGAAGGGTCTAGGGCAGGGAGAGGAAGCAGTAGATTGAGCATGGTCGGTAGATGGAACTAGGCCGTGAGAGGAGAGAGAGGGGGGCTGGAGAGAAAGGAGAGAGGGCCAAGGGAACCAAGAGGACCAGAGAGCCAAGACGAAGGGTCGTCAAAATGGCTGGGCTTTATAGGAACCAGAAGCTGGGAGAAGGGCATCCAAGCTCAGTGAATGGAGAGGTTTAGGGTCGGGGGTAGGGGTGAGTCATGCTGAGAGGAACCCATCTCCTGGTGTCTACGGGCTTTGGTGTGTTAGAGAGGCACCACAGTTAGCCATCTGTCCTAAACTTCTTTGGGACCGAACACTAAGCTCCAGAAGGAGTTGCGGAGCAGGGAATGCCCTTTCCAAAGGTACTCTCACCCCCAACACACAAACAAAGAAATAAAAGAACCCCACAACTTCCTGAGCCCCTCCCTTGTGCTCCTATGATCGGGACATGGTGGTGACTGTGAGTCCCAGCTCTACCCTTGGGCCTTGAGAGAGAACTCACTAAAACACAGGAAAGAGTCCATGTAGCCAGGGGTCTGTGGGAGCCTAAAGGGGACATCTGACTCAGCCTGATGGACAGCTGAAGGTAGAATCGGAAAGGACAGCAGTTATTGAGTGGACAAGAATTTTCTCTTCTGGCTACCGTGAGATTTAATCCCAAATATCCCTTTGGTTTACCATTGAATTAATAATTCATTCATATTTATTAATTTACATTTGCTTCTTACTGTTGGTTGAGCCTAGTAAGTTTGGAAGTCATTATATATTCCCATCATACTAGTCCCTAACAAAGGAATCCTCCTGCCTCAGCCTCCTAAGTACAGAAACTATACACATGCAAAACTAAATGTAGAGGACTGGCAGTGGTGGCCCATGCCTTTAGGTGGATCTCTGTGAGTTCGAGGTCAGCCTGGTCTACAGAGAGAGTTCTGGGACAGTTAAGTCTACACAGAGATGTCATGTCTCAAAACAAAAACAAAAGAATGCTCTTTGGGACACACCCTGGTGTCACCCACTCTGGCCTGGCATCATCTGTGGCTGACGATGACCTTGAACCTCTGGCCCTCCTGCCTCCAGCTCCCCAGGGCTAGATTGATAGGAAGGTGCCGGCACCCCTGGACTATGTGGTGCTGAGGGTCTGACCCAGGACATGCCAGGCATCGCTCTGCCTGCTGAGCAGCGTCTTTAGCCCAGTGTAGACTTTTATTAAAGGCCCAGGCACTGCCCAGCCACACAGGAAGTTCAAGGCCTCTCTAGATCCTTCAACAGGAAGATGGACCCACATTCTCTTTCCAGGACACAGGTCACTTCCTCCTGCACACAGGATGTCACACTCCTGACACACCTGCTCCTGGGCACCTGTCCTGGAAGTGAGCTCTGGTGACATCAGTGATCATGGATAAGTTCCCTTACACAGTCAGCATCCATTAGGCCCTTCCTAGCCCTGGGAGATAGCTCTGCATGTTGGGTGTAAATTCTACCTTCAGGGCACCCCAGATAAATAGGGATTTATTTTTAATTTTTTTATTTTTTATTTTTTTGGTTTTTTTTTCTAGACAGGGTTTCTCTGTGTAGCTCTGGTGCCTGTCCTGGATCTCGCTCTGTAGACCAGGCTGGCCTCAAACTCCCAGAGATCCGCCTGGCTCTGTCTCCCGAGTGCTGGGATTAAAGGCGTGCGCCACCACCGCCCTGCTTCTAATAGGGATTTTTATGTCACAAAGATCACATAGAGAGGCCAGTGGGTCCCTCTGGTTCTGACAGTCCCAGGCCAGGACCCAGCAGAGTCATCCCTGGGGTGAGCTGCTGTGGGGCACAGACCCTCCCCAGCCTTGCTGCTCACTGTGGGGTGTGGAGGATGAAACACAGAGAGGGAGAAGAGGCGAGGGATGGGAGGCAGCCTGAGAGTGCAGGGGACGGAGCAGGGCCTTGGACACAGAGCCACCCACAGTCCCTGTGATTCTGGAAGGTGCTCCTGCCTGGGAGGAGGCTGAGGTCAGAGGGAGGAAGACAGCAGAGCTGACAGCAGAGCATGGAGCTGGGGAGCAGGACTGAAGCTCTTCTCCACGGATGGAGGACTGAGGAGCCCGCAGAGACCATGAAGCCCCCTCCCTCCCTTCTAGGAAATGGCAGCCCTGATAGCAGGGGCTTCTGTTCACAGTGTCATAAATTAGAAAGCATCAGATGGGGATGTGGGCACCCTGCAAGCATCACAGTTGGCAGAGAAACAGTCCAGGTAACAATGAAACTCAATTCAGCCTGACTTAGCAGTTCCGGGCCAAACTTCTGGGGTCTGACACCAGATGGTTTATTTTAGCCATATTTAAGCACAGCACAATTTTGGAAAAAACTTTGCAGATGACAACTCACTCAGTCCCAAGTGTACGAAGAACTTAAGGCATGTTTACGTTGAGATCTTTTACGAAGTACATATGGCTCCTTTGATAAAGATCCATTCTGTTGACTCAGAAAAAAATGCTCAAGATATAAGGGTCTAGAGAGCTTGACTGAGGTAAACATAATGCCTGTGGGAGTCAGCATTGGCCTTGCCCTAAGGTAGCATAGAACTCACTTTGGCTGTTGTAAAGCACAGGTTACATCTCTCATGAGGATGGTTCTATGGACTAAGGACCAATGCTCAAGATTTGGGGCGTGGGGGTGGGGGGGTATGGGGGAGGGGAGTCTGAGATTTAAAAAAAAAAAGCAAAAACAAACAAACAAAAACCATAATTTTCTGGGACTTGGGTGAATCCCCATAAGTAGCAAAGATCACCAGGATGCAAACTACATCCTTTCCCAGCATTCCAAGAAGACGGGAAAAGGGTCTCCTTCCTTTGAAGAGTGTAGAGGGAATATAGGAGGGTCTTTGTAGCTGGTATACACACCAGAATGAAGCAATTGTTTTTAGATGTACTTAGACTTTGAAGAAACCGTTGGGATGAACAGTGGTTGTTTTCTGTATGCTGTTTTTTCTGAAGGAGCTTTACAGAATCAGCTTTGCGTGCTTTAGTCATGAGACGTTCTGGGCAGACCGGGAAGTCTTGTACTATTGAGCACTGCCAACCCTGCACAATAGAGGCCGAGATTGCACAGGTGACATGTTCCTTCAAGAAACACACAGCAAATCAGGGGCCCCGGTGTGAGGAACTTGCCTCTTTTTAGAAATTAACTTTGGTGTGACAATCAATAAATATGCTTCTAACAGGTTGCATTCAGGTCCAGTCCGTCAAGGCTGGACCTCCCTGCTCCTTTAAGTTTTGATTGCATTCCGAAGTGTCTCTCTTTCTTCATCCATCCTGTGTGACTCAGAACCCTGTCAGAAGACGGAACTTTCATGTTTGACTTTCCTGGCTCCTCCAGTGCTTAGCTCTCGGCACAAGGACCTCTTACCCACTACAGGTGGGAGATCCACAAAGAAAGCTGAAGTCCCCCTTCAGCAGGGTTGGTTAAGATAAAGGGTCTCAAGGCCATGATGGGGCCTGGAGTTTTGGGGAGAGGAGTATATAGAAACAATAGGATGTGGGGGAATCTAGACGCCGCCAGGGACAAAGAGAGGCTTTCCTTCAAATCCTGGAGAAGAGCTTCATTATGTTGAAAATGAGGGAGAGAGGCAAGGCCTTGGCGGGTTGGGCCAAGGTGCCCCGGTGGGTGAGGGAGGTGTGCCATGCAGACACGGTGGTGGACTGTGGCGTGGTGGACTGTGGCGTGGAGCGGTGGAAAGTTGCTCACACCATGCAGACATGGCATCCACGTGAAAAGGAGAAGGGGAGGGAGGGAAGGAGAAAGGGAAAGGAGGGAGAGAGAGAGAGAGAGAGAGAGAGAGAGAGAGAGAGAGAGAG